>WEDG01011473.1:0-61339 GCA_017591395.1 Schistocephalus solidus
AATAAATATTTGTCGCCTGCAGCCAATCAGCGAAATTCCGCGCTTTGATTAGTTTCGAGCACTCGCGAGGATGGTACCAGGACACGGGTAGTCCCAGCAGGAGTTTGATATGGATGGTGTGAGTCAGCGTCTGCACCGACCAGCACGTGAGCCGACTGACTCGACCAAGAGCGGTAAACTAGGCGGCGCACGTTGGAACGGACTGTCAAATGTCATGATGCTGGGATGTCCAGATTGCGCGCTCACACACTTTGTAACTTTGCTTAGAGACGGCATATCGTGTACTATCCAGAAATTCAGTTAGAAATTTATTTACCATGTAAAGTGTCTAGGGATACCATCACTGAGAATCCTTCGCAAGAGATTGCCTTTTGATAATGGTGCAAGCATAAGCAAGCAGTGAATGCTAGGTATTAGGGGTGAAGGTAAGTAAACGATCCATTCACCATCCGCAATGGACATGGTACCGCCACTTGGTGAAATGTTCACTGGAAACACCATCTGTCACTAAGAAACCTGATGGGATTGATCCAGTCCATCGCCCTACCAGCTGGCTATTTACCGTATCCATGGTTTACCTACAACCACACGGGCTTTCTTGTAAGTAAGCTGTGCAATAATAAAACTCCTGGAACGGAAGAATTGGCCAAACGTGTTCGGTGTTAACAATTGCGTTTAGGTAATTAAACTGTTTGATAAATTCGGAAGAGTTAGATGAACATCGGAGGCTACCGTTAGCTAAACGTTTTTCTACGACCACTAGCTAATGAGTTCAACATGCATCCAAGGTTTATGTCAACCTTCGGCAACTCCAACTGGATGACAGCCCTGTGCCAACATAATCGGTAGAAAACCCTCTCAGAAGTTTCATTGCGCCTAAGACCTAGCTGCTGGCCACAGAACAGAAGGACCACAGAGTTCTAATAAACGCATAACTAAAACCAACCTCAGAGTGTCTAAAGGCAACTTAGCGTTCGACACACTTGTTTTTGCGCTGTGACGAGGATTTGCGTAAACTTATAAGGAACAGCTGAAGAAACCTACAGGATATTCGTTTGGTATCACTATGACTATGACGTTAAAGTCTGGTTGCCTGAATTAAGAAATTGCCTTACCGGTTCAATTACATCCTATCTGACAAATGGTAAACAAAAGCCTAAGCGGGGTCCTCATTTTCAGCTGAGACCCCTATTGTATGCGGTGTCCTTCAAGGCACCGTGATAGGTCCTCTTTTGTTTTTGCTTTACATTAATAATATTTCACCGGCAGTTAACCAATCTCAATTTTTTATTTATGCGGACGATCTTAAATGTGTATATTCCTTCTCTTAATCTTTGGTGCAACGATGCTTAATAGAAATCCATAGAGACTTGCTTGATCTTTCCGCAGGGAGCTCAACGTGGCAAATGAAATTCTCACCTACGCGTCATAACATGTGCTTCGGGGTTGACCGACTACAACATCCAGTTATTTTTCTAGGCACCCCTATGTCTGAATGATCCTCATCAAGGACAAAGGTTAAAGCTACACTAATAATTTAGATCTGTTGCCTCATGCTGATTGAATTACGGCCAAAGCTACCCAGATTTGTAACTTTATTTCTTTTAATTTCTATCTTCCTGAAATTAGATTAAGACTTTATCGAATGTTTTTCCTTCCCATTCCTGAACATTGCTGTCCATATTTTGGTTTAATGAACGAGTCTAGCCATTCTAACATTGAAAAGATTCAAATATATTTTCCTCAGAGACTCTTACTTCCGACCCTTTCAGCTATCTCCTACTCGACAAAGGCCAGCTCACTAACCTCAAATTATTATGAAGTCGGAGACTGGAAGCTGGCTTCTGCCTCCATTATCGCCTTAATAATAGTTCAAATATTCCCCGAATTCTAACCCTTACCCAATTAGTCGTCCGTAAAACCTACGTAATTCTTCACGGATTATACCGCCTCCTATTTCCGCCACATCTAAACGCTATCTTTTCTTTGCTTCCAGGTATTGCTTTTTCGGAATAACCTGCCAATCGATATAAGGTATAAAATAAACTGTCTACATTTAAGCGAAAACTGAACATTTATCTTAACACTAATTCAATTAACCTTTTATTTTCCTCTTCTCTTCCGAGCAGCTTTCTCCATGACCCCGAGTAAGGACCATCGGGTATTTAGAACACCGGCTACAAATTATGTCTTCCATGCACAGTTTACCCCATGAACTATGATGACTTCATCCCTCATGCCTCCGTTAAATGATTGCCAAACAATTATGTCCTACTGCGTGCTCGTTTTAAATCACCTCTGTTTCAAATGCCAATAACCATCATCAGAATTAAATCTTAATTGTGGCTCTGCAGGCCTCAGATCCATTATCAATTCTCATGCCAATGGGCACCCCTGAGTGCATTATTTTAATCTTTTCTTACTCCATTATCGGATCTCCCATTATCCTTTCGTAGTACGCTTAGAAGCAACCTACCATGCTGCTTCATATGCCATCGTGGAGCAGTGTCGTGATGTCGACCCTTTTCGGACTGTTGACGATTGGTTTCGGTCTCCTCTGATGGTGCTCTGAGAAATCAGAAATGAGTGTATCGCGGTTGCTTCTCCGGCAATTTTACCATGACCTTCGCGATCTCTACGGCCCTTTCTTGATCAACCCAAAGCGTACTGTCCAACCTTACGCCTAGGTTTTTCACCCAGGAGAGACAGTTTTTTCTCGTTAAAATCTACAAACCCCATTCAATATATGCCCCTGCCACACTGATTTGCGTCAATTATCATCGCCAATAGCCGAACATCTACTCACTACTTATCTGTACACGATTGAGCACTCATTTTAATTTATTTTTGTTCAATGACAGTGCCCTTCCGGGTACTAAAAATAAGGCATCTTTCTATCTAGCTGGAAAAAATGCAGGCGTGGGCTTCTAAAATGATAAAGAATCTTGATTAGCTGCCTTACGAAACAAGATCTACTGAACGTGATTTGTTTGCTATGCATTACAGACAGCTACACTGGGACAAAATTCAAACCTATCTGATAGTCGAGGCCGTGATTGACTCTAGATTTTGTTAACATCATGGAATTGGCTGCAGCGGACCATCTGCGGGGTCATCCATTTAAACTACAGAGGAAGTTGATTCATACGACGTCTGACGGCACCCCATCTCGCAGAGGTTCTTTACAGCTTGGAACGGAATCCTTGAAGCAGAGGACCATGTAGAAACTGTTGAATTATTTGAATGCAAATTTGATACATATTTGATGAGAATCAACTCTGCATGTAATATTGTGTCAGTAACGGCAGTTTGCGTCTGGCTCTAACAAACAACTCGTTATAAACCTTTTCACGGTATCTTGAGGCAGAATAACATGCGTAAATGGTGGTCTTTGCACTGAGATGAGGATTTATGCAGATTGATAATGAATTGCTTGAAAAAAATACTTATAGGTAATTCGTGAAATCGTGAAAGTCGAAGCGTGATACGGCGCGAGATTACTCTGATAATACGATAAAAAAATCTTTTCACTTCTAAAAGTTATTTATTAAGAAACATGCTGTTTGCACGCGCTTATAGTCAGTTTTTGGTTGCCTGCAATGTTGGGTGATTCTTTGGATGCTTTTGTTCGCATGGCCTCACCACTTTACACTTGGGACTCGAAAGTTATTCCGGCTAATCTATTGGTAAATTTTTTCTCATGCGAGTCAATCGGTTACTTTCCGAGCATAAACACCGTTTTTTTCTCTTTCTTATTTCCAGCTTTGACATTATTCGCTGCTTGCTCGACTTACAATCATTGGCCGAATTTTTAATGCTCCAGTTGTTTTCAATTCCTTGCAGTTTCAAACCTCATTTGGTGCCGTGACCAACCATTGCTTTACTGTTTGCTAGGTTTTCAACTTTTAATTGATTAACGATAAATTCGCATATTGAGAATTCTTAATTATTTGCTATTTTCAACCTGAATTGAGCTGAAGTATTTGTTTTAGGTAGCTATTTCTTCAGCGCACCTTGCAGTTGCTTACTTGCACATTTGTTGCTGGTTTGTAATTTTTCTTTGTAAGAGTACGCATGTCTAATCTATTTTGCTATCTATAATGGCTGTCGAGTTTATTATTTTTTCGCAATCTTATATTTCTGGACTTGAATCTACCCTCACTGGCTTCATAGCGGACTGTTTTTCTTAGTTTCAAGTATGAACTCCGATTGGCAATTCCCAGTGTTCTATTGTACCTGAGATTTCCGCGAAGTAACGGAAGGCTTTTGATTCTTTGATGTCGCTCCTGTCAGCTCCTGTATCGCTGCAGATTTTACATTGTTTTTTTCCACTGGCGAGCATTAATTAATGCACGCCGGTGGTATGCCAATTGGCATGCCACCATCATAAGGTCACTGATTAATATGAATAAGTTTTTAACTGAAAATAATATAAATTTTCTGTGCATCTGAACCTCTCAACTTGGGGACCGTCCTTATGTTTTTTTATCATATCATAATCTACCACAAAAGTCAAAAATGGCTTTGTGTATATTTATGTCCACCTTTTTGACCAGACCTTTTTTACCCTCATCATACATTCTTAGGCAGTCTAAGCATAGCCATAAGGACCAAGTGTCGCCTATTAACCTTCGGATTATAGCATTAATTCGTCGGAAGGAGAAGTAAATCGGTTGTTGAGGCGGGTTTTGAGCATTAGTCATTCACCTAAAAAATTTGAGCCGATTCTGTGAATATCTGCACAAACTTGATCCAGACAGAAGACTAAAGTGGTACAAGGGAAAACGACACAAAAGCAACCGAATCTCAAAGGAACCAGGAAGTGGCATGACAAACCGAGACGAGTGCAATACAAGCAGTTCGACACGTACGATGGTTTAATCGACGTTACCGATGGTGACTTGTGTTGCATCTGTCCCTCAGCTAGAGTCGGGTGTCAAGATATAGTTAAGAAGACTTGAGGTTGACTCGCGTACAGTGGTTCACAAAGCCAAACATACCGTCTACGTTTGCCGCACGTCTGGTCCGCGCTCGATGGCCAGGTTTTCACAGAAACAAGAAAGGCACGACTGGATTCCAACTAAATGGGAGTGCTATGGAGACCACATTAAGAAGGGAAATTTTTAGCCTGACTGTCTGTCCTTTAATAGAAATCAAGTTATCCCGTCAATTTGCAGTCTCCCAAACCACGTCTTTAAGCTTACTTTAATTTATTCAAGCGCTTCAGCTTTATTATAGTGAGGAGTGCTCTGAAATACGGTAGAAATAGATTCGCCAAAGTCCCTCTCTTAAACACCAGTTCACTGTCCAAGACAGTGAATCCTCTGCTGCGGCGGCTGCTGCTGCTGTTGGGCGCAACTGGCTTAAAGCTAAACGGTTCATTTACGCGTATCACACACTACCCGCCTCCTGCACAAGACCGCTTTATTACAATTAACGGACGGACTTCTCGGATCTCACATACGTTAGAGAACGATAGAATCCACATGGAGAAGAAGCTGCAGAGCACGCTTCCTACATTCGTGCTCATAGGTGCCTATTTCGTACCTGCGGCGATTGATCGGGGACGGGTTCGTGTGTAGCGTGTGTTGACGGAGATATGTGTGGTGGTGGGGTTTGGTGGAGACGCATGTGTCCGAGTAGGCCAATGTGGTAACTGAATGTGCCTGGACGGTGCGGGCATTCGAGGCTAGGTCGACAGTTGTCTGTTGGTGCTCCTGGTAATGCTTCGTCAGTCTCAGTGCGATTGATTCGCAAGTGGCGTACCAGACGAACGCTTGTTGTGCATGTGCGGCGACCGTATGGGCCGGATAGGCAAGTAACTAATGCGTCATTGGTAGTGACTGCGTTAAGGATTGCAGCGCTGATTGAGGAGGAGATGGAGGTGGGATAGTATTCGGGTGTGCAAGGTGGACATGGCATATCGACTTAATGTTGAATTCCATTGTCGTGGGTACTTACGTGGTCGAGTAGGCTCATAGAGCAGGTGATTGTTCGTGGGCAGTACGGACAGCTGAGGCGTTTGTACAGTAGATGTGCTTCTTCATAAAACGTTAACCGAGCTTTTGAAATGAGTTTTCTATTCGAAAATATTATTAACGTAGGGTTCTAATTTTAATTAACCTGCAGCATACTACCAGGATATTTCAGTTAATTCAAGATACCGGCTTCTGGAAAAACTTCTTTGCAGCCGTCTGCAAAAACTACACTGTAAAAATGACTGCTTAAGTAGTGTGAGCTTTTACCTTTATTTTCCATGTGTTTATAGATTCAAGTATATTTTATAGAAAACATGCACATAAATATTCTTCCTTGCAGTAATTTGGCGTCGATTTATGTCTTCTTTCCATTTTCTAATTGAAAAAAGTGTATCCTTCGGTTTAAAAAAGACTTCTAACTCCCGAATAGTTTTAAACCTGAAGTACTTGCTGCAACGGTTTCAAAATCACATACTGCATATATTCTGCCTACGAAAAATCACACATTTGTTTGCGCTATTAGGACGACCTCATGTGGTCATCATACAATTTTGCAATGGGTGTGAACTATCTTGTATAATTTATAAATGCGTAGATACGATGCATTATGTACGGAAATTTCACGGTCTTAAAAATCGCAGAACTAGAAACTTTTAAAACCAAAAGCATGCCCTTCCTTTAAGTTTAAAATTTGAAGTAAACGCGATCTACTACCAAATGACTAATAGGAAGAAATTTTCGGCATGTTTCTTTCAATATATTTGAACTTATAAAGACGTCGAAAATCAATGGCACAAACTCAGTACGTCTTAAGTATTCATGTGTGACTGTGTAGTTTTTTCAGACAGTTGCAAAGAAGCTCGTTCGAAAGCCGGCAGCCTGCAATGACTGAAATATCGTGGGCTTGTGATGTACGCTAATTAATATGATGAAAACACGTTTCCGAATTTCTGTGAACATTTCATGAGATAGCACATCGCCTGTACGTCGAGCCACTAGTTCGCCAGTCTCATTGCAATGGAGCCGCCAGTGATGCGTGATGCGAAGGTACGATTACGATGAAGACACGTGAGGATCGAATCCGCGCAGCTGCTGTTTGGGACGGTGGTGTTAAGGGTGAGAGTGAGAACGGTACTCTTCATCGTCGCAAGAAATATTGACAGGGATTATGAAGGTAGTGTTAGTGGGCCGTGCCGGCGATGGAGGCGTTTGCGGCGGTAGTAACTGGATTTATCATGTTGTTTCATCCAGTCCGAAGATTTCGTTGCATACTCAAAGGCAAGATGCGCATAAACTTTTCAATGCCAGTTAAAGGAATCCAAAGTGACACATGACCGAGGAGTTTGCAAAATGATTGATGTAACGAATGCAATAATTTGTCTGGTTTGAAAATACGTAGAAAAAGAACGAGCAGCAAAAAAAGAAATCGATTGTATTTTTTATACAAAATGAAGTAAGGCGAACAACGATGTTTAGCGTGCGAAGTATTTAACAGTGGCAAGCGAGTGAATGCTCAAAACTCCTGCGCCTTAAGTTGTCTGGCCGGCGAATTCCAGTGGTTTCGTAAAATCTGTTCGTGTAGAGGCCGTAGCTACATCCTCGAATAGCCTATTTTAGGAGTCTATGCACCGCTTAGGAATAGTTACTTGCCTAACTCTTGTCTTAATTTAGGGGTTTTAAACCTTAAAAGAGGTCCTTGGAGGTAACGAGTGCACTTGAAACCGAAAAGCTTATAGAAATAAATACAATCAATACTCTCTCTCTTAGCGGTTTTGTCCATATCGATCAACGCGCAAATGCCCGTGCTGTAGAGGTTGGATAAATTGGGCCTCTGAAAACGTTCGAAGTTAGAAGGCGGCGCAGCGAACGAGCGAAATAGTTCACTTATCCTTGAGCGTTTTCAGAGAATTCCATGTTACAAGTAAAGTTTGGAGACTGGGTTGGTAAGCAGCGTTGCAGCAAAATAGAATTTATATGAATAATGCGATAATGTTGTTCGATGGGGGCGTGAGTCTCCCACGACCGTGCCTTCTTATAAGGATATTTGCTGCTAGCTTCCAAGCCATTCTAGCACCTCTAATGCCTTGATTTCACTCTCGACGTATTCCAACATGATGTCACAGCCAATCTAAGTAATCAGACCAGGCCTCATTTTTACGCTGGGGACCGATGCCCCGAGGAATGTTCTTGTACGTTTTCATGCTGCTGCTGATGTCACCCGCCATTGCTGCAGTCCACAACCTGACGCTAGATGCTGACTTTACCAATAAAAATGGTTGTTTAGGACGAACTTCAGGCCGTCATCGGGATTATCCCCGTATGTGACCTTATTGTAATTATGGAGGGTTGGAATGCCAGAACGGTGAAATGTCAGCTATCTATGCTGCAAGTACTTGGTTAACTTGGAAAGCAGTGGGCGAATGAGCAGAGCCTTGTCCCCTTTGCTGCACTGAAACGCATGGTCATTGTAAATACTTGCTCCTGACACCCAGAAATGGGTATAACCACCTAGTTAAATAATGGCTACACTTAAGATCGAATCAACTCCATACTTCTGCGAGCAGGCTGAGTCGGCTCAGTACTGGACTCCCATGAAATTCAGCGTTGCCGTCATTGGCAATAGAAAAAGTTCTGACCTCGCTGTTTTGAGGACTCTTCTAGGGCTCTGTCATGACATGCTTCGACGGCCACTTCAAATATTTTTTCAAGGCTATGGAATTTTTTCTGTTTGTGCTGGACCGATTTGCCGCGCTGATGCCGATAGCAAATGCTTAAGGCCTCGTGTAATGCAACCGATATGCACTAAAGCGTATATCGTATATAACTCCCAGGGGATGTTAGGCCACAACAGCCGTCTTTACTGAGATGCTACCTCTAATGGAAGGATCCGATTGACTGATACTGCAAGGACTGTTTGAATTCTTAACAATCCGACCTTCAGGAAGTAGTGGCATGAGACCACGTGCAGTTTTCTCAACGAAGTTTGGACTAAAATCTCTGGAACTCATATGATTGGAAGTCGAGGAGGTTGCACAGAATTTTGAAGAGGTTATCTTGCCTCAAAACCAGAGGCAACGCAGGTGCAGTGGAAGCGTCCATGTCGCACACGAAACTAATAGAAAGAGCGCTCTCTGCAGTGTCTGAGCCCTGTAAACTCGTCCTCAGTAGATTGGGAAACTTAAGAACAATAAAGCATCTGCCGAGGATGGCCTTCCAACGCAAGTCTACTTGTGCCGTTCAGCTTTCCTGCTGGACCGATTATATGAGCTTCTGACCCAAATTTAAGAACCAAAGGTTGTGACCACACGTAAAAGTGACAAAGACATCACACGGGCCTTCAGAAAGGAGAAAAATCACTGTAAAACTATCCTTAATTAAGTCTTACCATTACGAGCGTCTTCCTTAATCATCTCCGTTTTTACTGCAAGGCAACGCACCTTTCGGTCTAAGTAGGGATTTATTGGTCGGCATTTTTCGCCTTGTCGAACTCCCGAATTCTACTACTACTACTACTACTACTCCTACTTCAACAATTACAACGGCGTCTAATACTGCTACTACTACTACTACTACTACTACTACTACTACTACTACTACTACTACTACTACTACTACTACTACTACTACTACTACTACTACTACTACTACTACTACTACTACTACTACTACTACTACTACTACTACTACTACTACTACTACTACTACGATGACGATGACAACTACTACTACTACCAGCGATCCGGCCTCGTCTACTTCGTAGGTTTTGCCGTTTTGACTCTGTCCACGTAAGCGTGACACCACAAGTACTTCGTTCGATTTAAATCGATGTCTGTGGGCATGGTGCTCTTCAGGGCTGCATCTTCGCACTAACTCTGTTCAACTGCGTGATGGACCGGGTTCTTCAGCATACACTGGCGAATCACCCCGATCGTGAAATTAGTCATAGTCGCATTGACGGTGTTGCAGCGCTGGCGATCTTTATGGAAATGCAGTATACTTTATCTTGGGGCAGCAGAAGTGAGCTTGAGTATGAATTTGTCCAACAATGATCCCTCTGGTTTCGCAGTCAGAGATGCCTATCCGGTCGGGGGGGGGGGGGGCGGCTAAGTTCTTAAACTGCTGAACAGTTTCTGTTATATTGGGTGGAATTTCCCGTCAGATGCTCAAATCAAAGACAAATCAGCCATCAGACCGATTGCACGCAGCACCCTTCACCTGACTTCGTCTAAACCTCTGAAGTGGATAGTAGCTTATTTTACGAATGTATTGCTAGTATACATTGTCTGGGTTAAAAAGTAATTCTCTACGTAGTAGACTGTCTCAAGGGAATTTTAAACCTGATATATGATTCTATTTCACATTTGCCGCCAGTTTCTACAAAATTACGTCTAATTTTCTAAAAAAGAATATCGCCTTTAAAATTGCGATCGTAAGATGTCATTAGGAAGACGAAAGATCCATCGGAGATTCCGAATTCACTCGTACCTTTTCTAACCCTCGAATAGTGCATGTTTTCATATAAATTTAATGAAATAAAGGAGTTTCGTGCACTAGAAGGTCACGAGACACGCTGGCTTTGAGGAGAAGAGTAGAAAGGAGCTACTGATCCAAGTCCGTGTGGACGGTGTGGTAAAGACTTTGCTGAGAGACACAACTTTCTACCCATACGAGCCAGTGAATTAAGGCTGGGGTCACCAATGAGACGTGGCCAGGAGCATTTTCAGTTACCATCAACTTGACAGGAATATTAAGACTGTCGACAGTAATTTTGGTGTTAACTGTGCCAGCTGCGTCCTAGTTGCATTAGTAATTTTCTTTCCTCTGGGCTGAGGGATAACCTGCAACAACTCATTCTTAATACCCTCTTTCTGTTAACTCTCCCCAATAGGGGATCAGAAACATGTTTTTGAAGTCATATTCGTGTATGTCCCCAGATTGACATGCGTGTAACTCACAAAGATGCTGATTAAGTCTCACCAAACACTGCTTTCACGCCCATGTCGCTTCATCTCGACTTTGGCATGTCATCGGAAGACGGTGGATGTGGAAAGAGGGTAAAGTGGATTTTGCTCAGGTCTGCCATGCTTAGCCCAACTTGTCTTTGCTGGCGGCAAGGAGCCTACCATAGGCATGACAACGGGTGATAGAGCATCATTTCAATTGGCACACTGCTATTTATTTTGTCTGACAATGGATGCTAATTAATTGTGCGAACATTCTCGGGGGCATGTGGGTTCCTCCAGGTTCCCATTTCCCTAGGTAACCTTAACTAATTTTCGGATAAATGCTCCTTTTGTATGGAAATTCGCCTAATTGACAGTGACCCACCGATGATAGTGGAGAGCCAATGCGCTACAGCGTATGAGTTGATTGGAAATTTTATTTCGTGTTTCATAGCATTACAGCCCTTGTTCTATAGTCTTTTGTCAATTGTATAGCATACTTGTTAATTTTACTAATATTTCACGCTACTTTGTGGCTGCTGTTCTCACAAGGCCCCGTCCTTACGTTGAGTCTACCTACTGGCGTTTCTAAGGCGGCTGTTCAAGTATATGTGTTTTAGACTTAGATCGCAAGTGAATAGGATGGAGATCGTGCTGGTTATTTATCATTGGTGCGGGTAGTTCAGGTCACAAATCTTTGATGTGCCGCTCCGTAGCTCATCATAATGAAAAACCTGTTGCCTCTGAATCTCTTGACTTGTCATTTGCCCTTGAGTAGTGATTGTAGACTTCCACTTCCTGGACATGGCGGGATTCTTTTAGCCTTATTTTTCTCCTGCCTGCCTTTGCAGCCACGTTTTTGATAGTATATTTTTTCTCCTCATGTCTGTCTCACTGTGTCTTGACCTTACTTTTTAGACACCTTCCATGTTATAGCCCGCGTTCTAAGCCATGGGAAACTGTTTTTCAAAGAGACAAAACAAAGATAGACCGCCAAATAGTTCCGGCCGTTCACCCTATACGGAACACACACATCTTGGCCAGACCGGTGTCCCAGTACAGCAAACGCAGCAACTGCAGACGCAGCAGCAACAGCAGCAGCTTTACAGACAGGGTGCCAACATGAGCAATTTGCACAACCATGCAGCCATAGACCTGTGTGAAATGAACGTAGGCCGCCAAATGCCACGCGATTATTCTGCCCTCATGTCACCGGCAGCTGCAGCGGCGGCCGCGGCGGCGGCGTCATCGCCTGCACCATCAGCGCCTGCACCAGCCAAGGTGGTGCGTGTGCACGCGCTCTACAATTACACAGCCCAGAACCCCGATGATTTGGACTTTAAAAAGGGCGACGTCATGATTGTAGAGTCTGGTCTATCAGAGTCCTGGTGGATGGCTCGCCACCTGGGGACAGGGCAGCAGGGCTATATACCAAGCAACTATGTCGTCGTAGAAGACGGTCGACCAACCTCGCTGGATGCCTGGTTCGACATTAGTCGCAGCGAGGCAGATCGTTTGCTCCTCATGCCGGGACTCCTTCAAGGCACTTACATTCTTCGACCCAGTTCGCGTAAGTCTTACACTCATCTAGATTCTGTTCACCTGGCTCAGCGCACAGTTTTGCACTAGCATGCCAATTTTTCTTACAGGGGAGGTGATTTAGAAGATAGAAGTACACAACTGTTTGATAAGCATTAACGATGTACACTTTCTACCCGAGTTCAATCTCGGGGTACGCCAGCAACTAGAGTTGGTTTACCACTGGCTGGTGATACCTAATAAGCTGGAAATAGCCATACCAATGTCCGTAATCTTTGTCAGCAGGACATCTGGATAACTGGTTGGGCTGGATGGGCTGTAGACTTGGAGCCTCGTGGCAAACGGGAAATGTCCACGTCCATCCAGAAATCTGGATGGATTGTTGAACACCACTCGCGTTTGTGGCTGTATTATGGTGTTTCGTACAGCCTCGAAGCTATAAATGTATGGCTAGCTGTCTTCGCCATTTAGCTGTGCTCTACCGTCTTCCGCTGAAGAACAGAGGCGTACAGTCTTGGATGAAAACTGACAAAATCATCTTGGAATGGCTGTTGGTGCAGCCTCTGCTTGTGATCGCCTGAACTATGTTAAAAATGGATTCATAGACAAGCAGACACTAACAGGCCTTCTCAGGGATGGCCGATTAGTGATCTAGCGGCTCGCTGATTTTTAGAAAATAGTCACGAAGCAAATTGTTACTATTTAACTTACCCAATGCCAACCAACCCTTAGTATCATCGCTTTAGGGTTTACGGTTTCTGCAAAAGAGTTCAAACGGTGCTGGGCACCTCGAAAGCGTTATTATCCTATGGTTCTGCATGAGTCTGCCCAACGTAGTCCACACAGCCGCAAACAACTACCTCTCACAAGGCAGCAAACGTCCCTCCCTTTCTCCACTCTTTCAACAGCCGTGCCTGTTCTCACTAGCATAGCTGTATAAGGCCACTGTTCCGATGAGCTCAAACTCCTTGTAGATACAAAAACGGGGCAATTTGCCACCTTTTGGTTTGGTTTTCGACCAAATATTATCCGGAGACCTTCATAAAACGATGTACTCATTGGTTACTAAGGTCTAACCCTAACTGTGACGTTTCGACTCGTGCATCAGGTAGGCTTTCCAGGCTACCGCCGAGAGGCTTAACCCGAGATCATTGGATTTCCTTCAAGCATTGAACGGCTGGGTACACTCAATCACACCTATTGCAATATTAATGCGGTCTAAGTTGGGTAGCAGGTCATATGTGACACGTGAACGTGTCCCTGACCGATTGGTTTGTGCCACCAGGACCGAGCAACTGTTCCACGGAGCGAAGTGCCATCAATCCCAAACGAATATTCAAAAACAGAAAATGCGAGCAGCGCAGATTCGTGCAGGTGCACCCAAGGAGCTCGCAGTGAGGGTGCGCTGACAAATGAAGCTCAAAATCTTGTAGCAGCTCAGATCCTTTGGTCTAAATGAGAGTTCTCTGAGCATCAACATACCTTGCTTCGGAATATCAAATCATCTGCTTCTTTACCTTTTTCCTAACAGTGAATGAATTTTTTCGATTCCAACGTTTACTCTCATAGAAAAAACATACACTGATCTGATTGGTGTCTCGAAAATACCTAATCCGTCTTCAGGCGTTCCAAAAGCGACCGACTGGAGGGTATCGTCAGTAGACGGGCAAAAATATGCTGACTTATATAGCTTGTCTTCTGACTAATTTACCACCGTCTTTGAGCAGCCACACTCCTGACCAATATGTGCAATTCGCTCCATGCTTCTACGCATCAATAAGCAGTGTCTATAATCGACAGCTCAGCGCTGTAAAATTATAAATAATAGGATGCTGTTGACCCGTCGGTTCAAACTCATATGTCGGGCATATGGAGATTTTGGCTCTGGATGCAAAATTTATAGGAAGATAAATGTAATGTAAATGTAAAGATAATGTACTCATCCGACGCTCCACGCTTATTTCCAAACTCGTGCGCAGAGATAATCAGCAGGGATACACATATTCGTGGTGCTTATACCCCGTGTCCCAGAAGTTATGGTTTAACCGATGGGATCGCATATTACGAAGGTTGTGAGCCACTGGTCGAAGATCGGGTTTGTTTTTGTAAGGAGACATATCTACGTCTGTTCTTGCCCAAATCAAACTAATTCGAGCCACATTTTGGACCTTAAGTTTGCCTTAGTTCCCCACAACAGCACTGACCGGAAGCAGAACCATGTCTGTGGTACTGTTAGATGAAAGACTGAATCACATAAACCATTTCAACGGTGAGTAGTAGGTGTTTGAAAATCTACGTGCATGCATGGTGATTCTCAGTCTGTCATTGCTTACTGCTTTTTTATCACCGTCTTTCCCACCCCAGAGCCCCGAATTCTTGCGCTGTCCATCCGCTATGAACCCGAGAAGAATATGTTTGTGACCAAGCACTACAAGGTTCACTGCCGGGAAGACAACTGCGGCTACTTCATAACAAACCGCCTAACCTGTCCTACAATACAGGATCTAATTGCACACTATGAAAGTGAGTAGAGTTCTTTTACTGATACTATTTGTGATTAATGCTTTAGAACAGCAAAACTGACCACTTTGAATTTCCTCGCTATTATGCAACCCTCATGTTTGATGGGGCTGGGTTATAAACGTGACTTCCAATACTTTGCCAACGCACGATCCTCCCAACAGGTATCCCATGATTGCGCGGTTGTGGAGAAGGTTGACAGTAGGCTGGTTTCGTTAAAGTCCTGCACCTCAGGTGTTCGTGTTACCTTTACTTCCATGTGAGTGAATGAAACAGCTGTAAGAAGGGCCTACTTACTAAGTGTGTATTTTACTCCGTACTTAACTGCTTTGCTACAGTTTATGTGAGTACAGTTAGCCTCACACTGCCTGCGGTTAATCATGGCATAGCCCAGGCTATATTGAATGAATTAAACGTATGAAGGACGATGCCTCTAGCCCAATTACGGTTCACATTTTTCTGGCATTGAATGCGTCTTAACTGACTCCGCAACGTTGAAGGCTAACTCGGCAGATGGGTGAGTAAACATATTTGGCTGTAATGAGACAGAGGTCTGTTACTTACTGTGAGTAGTTCAGTATCTCAGTGGATAGTTGAAATAGCCAGCGAGTAGTGGCAGTTTCTTTGATATTTTGAGTTCAACTGCTGTCCGCGAGCGGGCGCAGGGGTAAATTCCGCGGCCTCTGCCTCACTTTTGTTTCTGACGCTCATCCTTCTTCAATGGTCAGGCAGGATCACTGGCGCTAAAGACGTACGTAAACACAGCGGCCGACGAGACTAATCGCGTCTTCGCGTACCATGCACGTTCTAGCATTCAAGTTCACACGAACCGGCTGTCGATGCATTACGGGGGATATGAGATCTCAGACTTGTGATGGTACCATACAACTGGCGTTAGGAATTTTTTATTGTATCTTGACCCTCAACCATCGGTAGGATCACGTTATCCCGTCAGGTGGCGAGTCCCAAGCCACGAATGGTAAGATGCTAGGCACCAGTTGGAAGCATGGGCAAGTGTTTGGTTGCTCATCTGCCGCCGCATGGCAGCTGCAAAGAGTTCGGTTTCCCGTGTCCTTTCTGGTAGATAATCAATTTTTTTATGTTCGTATTCTTTATGTCCTCGGGAATTAATGTGGCGGCAGAAAATAGGCAATACACGTGTCCGGAAATTTAGCTAATACCTTTTTTGTCAGTAGGGTGAATCAAGCTACCTTTGAGTGTGTTAAGTTTCAATCCTGACCCCCTCTGTAGGATGTGGGCAGGCACTTGAGTCTCCGAGTTGATTACGCGGACCGGAATCGGGACAAGCGTTGGAGTCATCGATGCATGTAACTTGTAACTTTCTTGCTTGGCATTCTACCTTCTTGTCTACGTAAGTTGGCTCGTCTGTCTGTCTGGCTTAACAACCACGACCATCACCACTACATCTGTAGACTCGTTCCAAATGCGTTCCTGCTACTTTATATTTAAAATAGACCAAGGAAGTCTGCGATAGATTTTGCTATCTCTCTCGGCCCATATAACAGTTCAGCGTTTTTTGCGTCATATGGTAATGCAGTTGAAAACATGGTCCGTTTCCTTGTGAGGCCAAATCACCCAAAGGCTGTGCCTGGAAATGGGCTGTAGATGCCACTTACTTTTGTCTCATACTGGACTCACATACGACTCGGAGGAAAAAAACCACGAATCCAATGCACCAGTCCATAATATACGAAACCTCCGAGATTTTGTTAACTGTCTCTACTCTTTGAATCGGCCTTACTCGTTAGTATGTTCAATTTTTTTGAAAAATACGTCCTTATGACCTGTATTCCTGTCTTTTTTGTGGAGTTTCAATCTTTCTAAAACCATCCTTTCAGCCAAATACTTTATTATTACGGAAGTTCTAAAGTTAACATTCTGCCTCATATTTGCTATGTTTTAGCTCATTTTTCATGATAACCTTATCTCTGCGGGTATCCAGGATCGTGTCCATAGCTGGCTTCAGAATGATTTTGTGATTATCTTTCTTGTCGTCTTCTTGCCAAAATGCTCCATCAGTCTAAAAATATTCTCGCGAGGAAGCGTAAATAAGTGCTGCCCCTGTTCTTCCGTCTGATATCGAGTTTTCCCTTATTTGTAATTTTGTGGGTAGTTGGCAGTATGTAACCCGTCTCATGGAGTAGTAATCGCAATTCTGAATTGTTTTTGACTAGAAAGGATTACTTGGCTGGGGTTTTGCTATTGATTATCCCTCAGCATAATAGTAAAGTATTTCAGTCACACTAGTCTGACGGCTTCGGGAAGCCACTGGATCGGTGTACGCCATTCCTGAGTGAATACATACTCGATACCCAATCCCAAGCGCTGCGGCGCCCGAGGCTCGAACTCGCGACCTGTTGGGCAGAAGTCTAACGCAACGAGCTCGTGGCGCAGTGGGTAGAGCGTTAGACTTCTGCCCAACAGGTCGCGAGTTCGAGCCTCGGGCGCCGCAGCGCCTGGGGTTGGGTATGGCTGGCTGATGACGGTTAATAAGCCAGAAATGGTCATTCCAGTCTCCCTTGTCTTTGTCGGTCATCTTATTCTGCCTTACGTCTGTTGGCGGGGCTCGAGAGTTAGCCCCAAGGCACAACAGAACGATTGAGTCCTATATATATATATATATATATATATATATATATATATATATATATATATATATATATATATATATATATATATATATGAAATGGAACCGACAAAGACAAGGGAGACCGGAAATGGCCATTTCTGGCTTATTAACCGTCATCAATGCCAGCTCGAACTCGCGACCTGTTGGGCGAAGTCTAACGCTCTACCCACTGCGCCACGAGCTCGTTACGACTTATATATATATATATATATATAATGAAATTATAGTGGTATCGAAAACCAATGGAAACACTCATGCAACCTAACTTGTCATTTTTACCGGGGTGGCTGGACAGAAGTTCATTTATGGGCCGGCATCGTGGTGTGACTGAAGCATCTTGACATTTATTTTGCACGATGCCCATTTTCACAACCCAACCTCGGAAATATTATCGAATCGAAAACGCTTTTCAGAATTTCTGTTTGTATTTCATGAGAAAATCAGATGCTGTATCCGCAAACATCTAGCACTTTCTTCAAGCCAATTTCGGTTGCTATGTTTGAAGTTGGTTCCCACAGCGGTGATGCCGGCAGCTCATCTCCCGTTTGCAAAAGTAACGCTAAAGGTATAATTTTGATTAGCTCTCCGAGTTAAGTGTACAGACGCTTCTTTGAAGTTTCGAGTCTAAAACATTTTCTGTGAGGCGTAGTCCTCGTATTGGCCATAGATACCAGCTTTTTCGAAACATTATTAGTCGAAACTAGGTCTTAGACCACAACTGACATTGCTAAATTCCTTACGGAGTTGCCAATTCATCCGTGCCCCCCCCCCCCCTGGCGACTGCCTACAACGTTCTTTTATGCCAACGCTTACGGTGTATTCATAACGAAATATAGCCGGTCAATTGCGCGTTTGACTGGACTTTGTTGTGGAGGGGAAGAGAGTGAGGGTGGCTCATTTGGAGCTGCTTAGGTAATTTGCATGCCACCTCCGAGACGCTCGAATAAAAATGTGGTGAATGCCTAGGCACTGATTGCTAATGTAGTGGATGGCGTGAATACTAAGCTGGTTGTCATCAGGTCTGCCCACGCCAAACCCTAATTCTGCAGCCTCCAGTGCTCTCATCTGTCGATCTGTGTTCTACCCAAGCTTTTAACTCCCATATAGCACATTGCCGCAGAACCTGAACGGCATAAAATAATTTCACAAAGCTTGACTTTGTGGCACATTATGCAACAAATGACAGATATGGTTACAGGAGGTTGCCCTTTCCTTCGGGATTGTTGATTTCTTTTTACTAAAGGCCCAATTGTTAGCACTGCAAATTATAGCCTGAGGCAAAACGGTCCAAACCTGTTCTATCCTGCAGTCGGATCGGTGAATCGCCACTCGGGCACGGCTTTGCTAATCGTAGCGGGCAGGATGTTGGTCCATGACTGAAGGTATGGCGGCTTCGACTCGGGTGCTTGATGACCAGCTGACCCTAGAGCAGATTTCAGGTAGTTCCTGCCTGGGTTTTATGTATGACTGGCCAACAACAACAAATGTTTTCGGGCTCTTGTGGTGGGACGTCGGTTCTGGTTATTAAACATTTTTCAGTTCCTGCCAGTCTTCAATTATTTTTCAAAGGAATTACGGTTAATGAATGAAATTATGTTTTCAAAGATGCTCTTGACAGGAAGGATCTTGCAATCATAGTTAATACACCACACCATGTGTCTGGTTGTCTTGTAATCAACTGTCCTCTGGCACTGTTCACCCCTTTGTTAGTCCGCATGTTAGTGTTCATGTGCTCTTCGCCCGAATAAAATAATATATGCGTTTTACTGTTAACCGTTTATTTTCCCTCCATCCACATGCACGCGCGCTCATCTCTGTTGCTGGATGGGGGTGTCATTCTCGGCATCACTGGCCCACAACGAGTTCGAGTAGGATTTGCTGGCAACTACGTCGGGTTGTCCGTAAACCGTGTTAATCCGTAGCTTTCCGGACAGTGATTGTGTGCGTGGAGGCTTGATGGAAGCCTGGTCTGCAGTTTCTGAACATGAGAGCGCGCGTCCCCGCCCATGCATCCCTCTGTCGCACTACTTTGAGGCTACAAAATTAAACCGGACGGCGGCGGGCGAAGCCATATTGGACGATGCACAGCATCTATCTGCATACCACCGCTGTAACTATCAAATATGCTTGATTTTTTTGTGTAAATCGAAAATCGAGGGATAAATACCTGCTAATTAACTAACGGCTTGTTCATGGTATAGCTTGTGCAGGGGGTCTGGAAGGATGCTCAGACAAAAGGCGGTGTGTCGGGGTATAAGGGTTAACTACAGCTTATTCCTTCTACTGATCAGTTTTACGATCGAAAAGTGTGATCCACGTTTTACATTTTAGTGCGTACTGTAGACCCACGCCTACTTTTATCATTTACCTATATGGTTTTTTGGAGACCATTCGAAAATGCTGGTCTAGAATGCACTTAACAGACACTCTATGCTGCTTTTAAGACATTGGAGGAGTGATATCATCGCCTTGTTGGCCTGTAAACCTTCTGCTCACTCTTATGCAGAGCAGGGCTACCCTTCCATGTCAAACAGTTCTCTGTAACAATTAAGGGTACCAGCTGCGAGCTTAGCCGCCTACCGAAATGTAACTCTTGATCATATTGTTTGAGGTCCTATACGCGAGAGTCCCCGTGGTACCAGTAGCTTGCTATCGCCGTCCGCCAAGATCACGTCTGGCTGCATGAATGATCTCGCAGGCTTGCATTCCGACTCACCTGATTCTGATTGTTCATTTCCATTCTGTAAATGTTTCCTTCCCTCTCCCAGACTCTGTAGATGGCCTCTGTTGTCGACTGACGCAGCCCTGTCCTCGCACCTACACCCCACCCGTGCAGTTCCGTGATCTAGAGGTCAATCGGAAAAGTATACAGCTAGTAAAAAAACTTGGCCATGGCAGTTTTGGCGAGGTTTACTTGGCCGTGCGAAATAAAAACTACCAGGTTGCTGTCAAAGTGCTCCTCAACAACGTCAATAGCCAGAATGCCATGGATCGTAACAAATTCCTCGAGGAAGCCAAGGTGATGCACAAACTGCGTCATCCTCGCATCGTCACTCTCCTGGGGGTCTGCACGGAACCCCCGGAGGAGCCGGTGTTCATTATTGTCGAGTACATGCAGAAGGGAGCACTATCTGACTTCCTTCATCGGCCCGAAGGTCAGAAGCTCCAATTTGCCGATCTAATCGGCATCATATCTCAGGTATCTCTACTTTTTTCCCATTTGTCATTAATTATCGTTCTGTGTGCTCTTTTTAAACTAACTGTAAATCAGCCCATGCTACCAACAGGGCACCAGTTTTTATGGTCCGCCATCCCTGGATATAGTCAGTTTGTCACCGCAATGGCTTCATAGGTTCCTCCGCGGTCGGCCTTTCAGAGACACGTCGAGTGTCACAACAGGCACGCGAGGCAGCGCCATAACAGTTTCCGGAGAACCTCGTGCATATTCACAGCATTTACAAACCATGCAGGTCACCAATCAAAGCATTACTAAGCTAGCGGAACAAGTGACCTAAAAATATTGGTAGGATATGAATATGTACAGTTTTACATCAAAAACAAAACCGATCGTTAGGAAAAATAAGGCTTCTTGTGGTTTAGAAAATTAATATAACATTGGCTAGAAATACTAATTTTTTTAGAAAAGGTACGGAGTATGAAAATGTGAAAAATCGACCTAGTTGAGTAAACTGAAGTTTTAAATGTATAGGAAGCCTCTCCATGCAATTAAACGAGTGAATAATGCAGAAAAAGCCGAATTACTTTTAAAAATAGCCCTTTTCAGAGTTTTGCACTTACATATTCCACTAGATTAAGCTCCACGGAAAGTATGGCCGTCATCAAGCAGCCTAACATGAAAGTATATATTCCACGACCGTTTCACGAGAATTTGTAGTTTTTCTTCCGTTTGTACATTGTCTTAGATTCTTTTGACCAAGGCAAGCAGATTTTCGCTTGATTGCGCCGATAGGGACGTCACAGGAATATAATATTTCATAAGCTTACATGTTCACAGGCTGGTCACTGACTAACAAATTTAAATATAATCGTCAGGTTCAGTTGTAAACGTATCATTTAGTGTGTATAAACATGACTATTCTATTGTTAAATTTCTATATAACTATTTTGCGTTTTCTATTACGATGAGTTTCAGATAGTCTTGGAAAATGCGGTGAATTCTTTACGATTTTCTGTGTCTTCAATCGACTGCCCATAAATGTACATTCCGTTCGATGTGTTTGGTAAAACCTTCAAAATAAGATATTTCTTAAAAGCATTTACTCAAGTATTGTCTTTTTGGGCGTTCTTTCTAATGCAGACGACCGTCTGGATTATATTTGCAGACTCATTTAAACATGAAAACTCGCTGCCGGGAAAAGTGAACGTCCTCAATAACAGCCGGGAAAAATATGCCTATAATTAGTTAAAAAAACTTTCTATAATAAGTTACTTTTTAAAAAAGTGGTTTAATTAGATGTTTTGCTGTCAAATGTTTGCGTAATTAACGTTTTTCCAAAGTAAATTCAAGGAAAAACTGGGACCGTTTGACCAAATTTTCGACTTCACTTAAAAGTAGGAATAAAATTTCTGTTGAAAATTAAAGAAACTCACTTTTCTCTTTCTATTGGAGCGTTTTTCGATATATTTGCTTACTTCTTAGCCTAGTTCTAAGATTTTGCGATAAAATGTAAATTTTCTGCCCCTTTCGTTTCAAGTTTCCTTATTCATTTATAGTCAACTGCAGACAGAAATTGTCTTGGCAGGCTTCGCGTACGCCGTGACAGCGAAAAGTACGCGTTTAAGTTCCTAACTACCGGTGTGGTAAAACAAAGTACATTCACAAAAGTTTATTACAGTATTTTTGGTACAAAACGTCATAATTTTGCAAAACGTGATTTTTTAAACAAAATATGCCCTCATTTTTCCAAAAACAATGTCGTCTCTCAAACTTGCATCACCCGATTTTCGTCAAAACAAAACGAAATTCTCCGTTCTCCGAAGGGATATATTCCAAATTTTTCCGGCTTATATTACTGTTCATTCATAATACTGCGCACAAAAGCAAAATGTTTTGATCTGCAGCTTTCAGTTGGCGTAGGAAAACTCCTGGATAGCAAGAAACGTCGGATTTTGCTCCCATTTAACCCCTTTTTCCCATCAATAAACTGATCTGAAGTGAACTCTATATTATTAAATAGCTCTTTGTGCATAAGTTTCGTAAAACAAATCGAACTAACACCTTAAAATGCCTGTTCTGCTACTACCTCAAATTCTGATATAGACATTTCATGAGTTAGGCAATCTACTGTACTTACACAGTACGAGTTTTACCTCAGAGTTACATCGTATATTGCAACAAGCGTATGGCGTAAATAGAGTTTTCTGACATGCCACCTACTTTAAACCGTGTCATCCGTGCCCTTACAAGGTCCAACCCACAACGCTCCTTTCTATTGCCACGCTCGCAATATTAGTGGTCTTGGACCGAATTGCTGGCGCGTGTGAGCGGTGTATATATTCATATCTAAATGATGGAGTACCGTTGCAGACAAGGGAGACCGGAATGGTCATTTCTGGCTTATTAGCCGTCGCCAGCCAGTCATACCAATACCAAGTGTGCCTCACCTGGGATTCGAACCCGATCCGTTTGGTCATTGCGTCAAACGCTTTACCAGTGAGCCACGCGCTCGTTGTTCCTTTCACATTTTACAGGAATAGTTTGTGGCTGTTCAATTGGTATCTCATCTAAGCGAGAGAGAACCATTGTCCAATATGAAGGTGTGTCGGCGGGGTCTTCCCACAGTTAGGCGGGTTAGCACTCAGCCGAGGCCGTATTCATAGTGGGGGTGTTAATTAATTCCAATGTCTCCTTTTGTGGCATTAGTACCAGGCACGAAAATTCAACTACTGCAATGTTTTTACCTGCCCTGCCAAATGGAAGTGCTTGCTTTCGTAAGCTGCAAATCTGCTAAGCAAATTATATAGCGCAGATGGGATACCCACAAAGACAGGGAGAAAACTATAATATGCACTTTTGACTCCTTTATTGTCCTCGGCCGAAAGACGGGATATTTTAACCCGGAAGAATTTGTTTTGTGGTATACGAGTGTCATGCGTTGGCGTTTGCATTACGAGCCCTCTGCCTTTTTGTGTAACTCGGAATTATCAAACGCGTGAATGGCGCAGTTGCCGTGCAGAACGCAAAACTAGAGCTCTCACAGGCAATCGCATACCGCAAAGCCTTCAGCGAGGATGGACAGATAGAGGAGCGAGAGCTGGCCATTGCAGTCTGTGTTATCTTTGTAGGCGTTCCGCCTGCCGGTAGGGATTGTTTATGTGACCTCCGGAAGGCGAGGGGCCTAGCAGCTCCTCTCACCCCTGCCGTAATACAAATGGCTTTGGGGTGAATTCCAAAGAAATTAGGGTAGGAGTTAAGGGTAGGATTGCGTGTAAGGTTAGGGTTTCGGTTAAGAGTTGGGTTGGAATGATTTTGTATTGGGGTTTGGACATGGAAATCGGTTCGCTTCCTAAAATTTAGCTCAAGGCCACCTGTGTTACAGTGTGGATGTTCCTATTCTCACCGGGGGATGAGGGAGGTTAGGGCTCACTAACGAATCCCACAGGGTATTACGTGCTCATGCGCTCCGACAAGAAAATAAAATTCAGCGGCAACGTACCAGAAGAATTTAAGATCAAATAGAGAGAGAGAGAGAGAACCACAGACAGAGTAAACAAGGTCAGCAGAGAGAGTCCTTTGATTTCGGAATTCAGTGAGGGGAAGAGAGAGAGAGCTCCTCTCTGTCAGCCTCGAATGAGGTATCCAAGTCACTTCCAGCTCAGCGGCCTTGAAGGATCCCAAATGTTGCACATGACAGGGATGAACTCCGGACGTCAGATACCTTCACATCACTGAAGTAATTCTAGCTGCAGGACACGGAAATAGAAACCCCCTCGTTATACAGGTGGGTTTGTGCTTGGGTTAGTGCTAAGACACAGGAGTAGCTACCCCATCCCCATGGAATTTCGCACAAAGTCACCTGTGTTGCGGCGAGTTCCTATTGCCGTGTTGTATCATTCCGGCTTTGCTGGGGTAGTGTTATCGTAATAAGGTCAAATGAGCATCTATTCTATGGCTCAGTTGCGTCCAGTGACCGTAAGCAGGGAGAACATTAGCCGGTCGGCCAATGGTAGAAATCAGCGCAATAGTCCATTGGCCAACATTGGAGCATTTGATATCGTTTGTGATCTGCTTTCAGAAATAGCAGAACTTTGGACTCGTTTTAGTCGGAGTTACACCGTACGAAATAGTCAACAGCCGTCTTTCTGATTGAAAAACAGATCTCGCGCTTCCTTCGCGCAGACTGGCTTCACTGAGAGATCAATTCAAACGATGGATCGAATGCCTGCAACACCTTCAGACCCCTATTTTAGCCACAGTCAAGAGGACTCGCTTCCATCACCAACTTCGAGTTTTCATCTCCCCTCCTGCTTTCACATTTACTGATGTATTCCTTTCATCTAATCGGATGATACTCTGCTTTGGAAGTTGTAGAAGCCAGGCCTGGTCGCAGAAATAGGACACATTAAATGACTGCTTATTCGATACCCCGTTTGTTTGGCGGACGTCTTCGTCGCTACGTCACCCTCTTTGCCAAATTACCAGCGCATTCGCCCAATTTCGGGACAGCGCCAGGTCGGCTGTAAGCCTGCTCCGACTGCTCCTTTGGCTCACAGGTTCCGGTCGCCGTCATGACAGCCACCCACTAATGCCCGCGCGCATGCGCGCGTGCCGTCCTACCTCACCCCCTCCCCAACCCGCTTCAATGGCGACTGCGCTGTCTGTCTAAAGATACGTTAGTCCGTGCAGCGAAGTAGAAAAAAACACCTGTAACTGTCGCGCGTTCTAGGCTATGGACCACGGAGCTGGTCTACCACCCTGCTCGGATCTTTGTTGTTTCAGGATGCCAAACAAGTCGGTGTGCACCTATTCCCACGCGAATAACATTCCGACAGGTGGGGTGGGCTGTGATGGAGGAAGGAGAGAGTAACTGCTGGAACTGGAGCTCCATGCATATTTGAATCTTTTATGTGCCCTTCCCCCCTCCTCCCCCCAGGGAAATAGGAATGCAAACGTCATTAAATACTGGTTATTTCGTTGTCTTTGCCTTGTTCAAATTTATTCTGGGAAAACAATGCTTTAATTATTATTATTATTACTAAACTGCGCTCCTTCAAATGTGTTCTGACCAATCAAACACGAATAAATGGTTTGCGACTACTTTGCATTTACTGGCGCGGCCTTCGCCGCCAAAGAGTATGCGTTTCCGGCGGCGGTGCATGTCCCCCTGCAGGGACTGTCTGTCGGCATTATTCACTTTTCCACCTCTACCTCAAACTCTTCGTTGCCTTCTTTGTCGCAGGTCGCTGAGGGTATGGCCTATCTCGAAAAAATAAATACTGTACACCGAGACTTGCGTGCGGCCAACATTCTGGTTGCGGAGGACAATTCCGTAAAGGTGGCCGACTTCGGGCTGGCCAAAATGCTCAGCAGCGAGAAGCAGATTGATGCGGGTGGGTTTGCCATTTTACCTCTTCCGTTTTTTACTAAACAATCACGTGGCTATTGTTTACCAGTGTCTATTTTTGCATTTTTTATGTGAATGAATCCACCGTTGTGTGGATTTACTGCTTTTTGGCATTTTCACCAGCACCTCGCTAGTAATAATACTGAGAATAATCATGCACGGTGCTTTTTCCTATTATCGGAATCCTATCAGTCGGTTATTATTTTTTGGCAGTAATATGCGCTCAAGATCTTGATACGCGGGCTGAACTGTCCAGAACTGCTTTAAACTGGAAGCCTTCATAGCTGCTGTTGCAGATTTAACATACATGAATCACAGTTTCAAGTTTACTCAATGCAGTGTATCTCCTGACCGTGTCTTATTGGCCATGTACCGCGGTCTCCCTATAAAGGTTCGTTACATAAATTACAGGTGAATTGACGTTAAGGGTTACCTATGTGGTCTTCTAAATAGGGCATGAGAGCAGGAGCCGCCTGCAACATAGGTGACTTTGCACCAAATATATGCGAAATTAGGGTTGGGTTGAAGGTTATGATTAAGTTTGGGATTTGGTTTAGGGTTAGCGTTAAGTTTTAATATTAAGGTTAAGCATAGTGTTAAGTTTTAGGGTAGGGTTACGTATCGGGTTGATGCTAGGGCTAGTGCTAGGGTTAGAATATGGGAATGTGCGTTTTTACTGAAATAATTACTTTGCTGGGACGTCTGTTTTCTCGTGTCCGATTTAGGGGAGTCATATAAGTAATTCCTATCGATTTGCATTCAACTAAACCGCAATGAATGACTGAGAGAATACCTTTCTCAAAAATGACTTTCTCTCTAATGCATGACCCTGTTCAGCACTTATACTATGCAGTCCCATCTACCGATGGCCTATTTTTAGACTTGCGACGGCATTTCATGCGTTTCCGAGCCATTCATCGGCGCCCTCAAAGGTGTTTCTTACTGCACGCAGGCCTCTGGCTCGCTTGGTTAAAGGTTTTTCGTAAAATGCCACTGACGCACCCAGGAATGCTGAGGTGGCCAGTTCTGGTTCGCTCGCCTCGTGATCCTTGCCACAGTAAATTAGATAACGCCGTTTCTCTGAGCTCCGTCTGTCCATAACGAACATCTTGTGACCACCGCGTCTTCCCTCGTTTCTCTCCAACCTCCTCGCTCCCCCTCCTTCGGTCTTCCTCTCCTCTCGTGTGTCCTTACTCATTCTCCGTCCAATCTTCTCCCTTCCTTCTCCCTCCTCACCTTCCCCCCATTTCTCCCATTTACTAACACCGCTAGCACACACAGTGTTACGGCCGCCGTGGTAATCTGTGTCGGGCCGACCTTTCTTCGCGCTAAACTTCGGACTGGCTGGGGGGCGTGGTTGCGAGACGCGACCCGGCACGCGGCAGTGACCCAGGCGCCAATCCCGCCGTCGCGGAGGCGCAAAATCGCGGCCGTCTGGGCAGAAGAGCGTCGGTCCTACTGACTCATCGCTTTGTGTATATTGTCTGTCCGCTCGCTCATCACGTCTTCATCATGCCTGCCTCTGAATGGGGCGGAAGGAGGCTTTATGCGTCTGGAATGTAGGTCTTGTTCAGCGGCCACAGTATGTTTCACTTGCGTAATGCCTGCTGCTAACACCGTCGCATCCCTCATGATCCGCCCGCTCTACATTCATAAATGACGTCATTCCCATGCGTCCGTTCAGTTCAGTTCATTTTTATTCGGCGAAAGCTGGGCAAACTCCTTTGAAATTCCTATTGGGTACAAAGTGTCTAAGAAATATAATCGATACATAAGAAAAATTGAAAATACGTTTGCATAATGACATGGGAAAAGTAAAACAGCCACCGGTTAGTCGAAAATAATACACTCACTTATTGTGCGTAGTATAATTACATGCCTTTGGACTGTAAGTGAGAATCTTGATGCGCGTCGAGTTTGCACTTAAGGGAATTCACACTGATGGAGAGAAGAACGTTCGCGGGCAGATCGTTCGCGCTGCAACCGCCCTATTACCGAAGAAAACATTGATCCTTGCTTCACCTCCGCTTAGATTTAGGGTTGACCACGCAAATTGGGCGCGTCAGCCAGAGTGAAAAAATCATTGGGAACAAAGCAACACTCCAGGTCATTCATAATGCGAAAGGTTAATATGAAATCCCCTCGTAGTTGCCTGTAGGAAAGGAGAAAAGGTTCAGTGTTGACAGTCTGTTTTCATAGGATAGTGTTCACAGGCCTTTGGCCATTTTGTCGCCCGTCTCTTCACCTTCTCTAAGACGGTACCATCCTTGACAGTCCACGGTCTCCATGCCTGTATGGCGTATTCTAGATGTGGCGAAAATAGAATTTCAGATAGTCGAAACCGACAGTCAGACTGTCATGTCCATTCAAGCTCCAGTTCACCGATTATTTCTATAAGGGGTGCTTTAAAGCTATCGCGACACACTACTGGTCGTGGCAAAACACTAAGTGGGTTCATTTGGTCTGCTGATCGCTGAATCTGAATCCTGTCAAACTTTTGTAGGATTTGCTGGGACGTTTCGCCTCTTAAGCGGCAGGTAGTTGGCTCATGATAACTGACCGAATGCCTAGGGTGTGACCGGCAAACAAGGCCCAGCAGATCAGTAACATTTCTACGTGCCTGATACACGCTAAGACAGGATCGCTCATTTTCCGCTCTGCACTCAGGATAGATCGATGAACGCCACTCTCCTGTGAATACGTCTATTTCCAGTCGTAGCCAACAGGGCCCATGCCTCAGGTGTTACAGCGATTGGTTAAAATATTCGGCTGAATTGAGTTCAAATTTCGGGTAATTGGCCCGTGGGTTTGGCGCATGGCTGGCTGATGCCCGTCAATACTCCATAAGTGACCATTTCTGATATTCTTTGTCTTTGTTGCCGGTACTGCTTCCTGTCAAGAAGAGTTTTTGTTGTGGCGCTTCACCTCAGACGACTGCTTCCTGACAGATATTTGTTGACAAATTTGATTGGGTAGTCAGTTAGTCCAATCACAAATGTCGTTAAGTGTGCGGTAAAAGAGCACGACTACCAAAGCTTTTCAACTTACTTATGCTGCTTGGCCAATTGGAGGTTCTTTTACAAATGATCCGTCCCACACCACAAGGGGTGTGGATTTTTCAGCAACAAACTCGGTGGAGATTGCTTTAACCAGCGCAAGTTGGTTGCGAATACAATTTGTCGAAACACTGGTTCGTATTAACAGCTGTGAATCCTCCAGAATAGGTCCGAACTAAGTAGTTAATACTTCTGTTTTATCGAAGGATCCTTCCATCATTTGCAGAATGCAATATGCATGGAATCGTTGAACACCCTAGCCCATTTCCATAAGTTGTTTTTGGATGATGAATGTTACTTTAACGCGCCTGCGATACTCTTGGGTATGAGGGTCAGTACCGCATGTCAATAAGTGCCGGAACTTCTGACTTAAGTAGTGCGTTTTCCATCGACTTTCACCGTGACAGTGCATCAGACGCCCAAGTTCTTCGGTGATTTCTAAAAACTAATAATTCTTAGTGGACAGGCGAAAGGAAATTAGAATCTCACACAACTAGCAAAGATGTATCGCCGTCCGGTCTGTCATATATCGCATTTGACTGCACGTTTATAGGTTTTGTTAATTTCCCGTTTCCTACCATCTCTCCAACTGGCCTTTTTCGTGGAATCACTCAATCGGCATTTCGACCTCCACCCGGTCTGCCAAGTCGTTCGTAGCTACCTGTGTCGCAGGGGTCGGAGTTGGGGAACTGCACGCGTCGCAGCTACCACGACAACCCATTACAGTCCGCAAACTACAAATGTCTTCGGCCAAAAAAAAGAGAAAGCGAAAGAAGTCCACACAGTATTTTCTTACTTTGATTCGATTTTCAGTGGTTCAGTAAGTGTGTGGGCGGCACCACGAGAGTCTCACACAACGAGTATGCCCGATCTCAGCTTCTCTATAAGTAAAACAACGGTTTCATGCGTTTTTTAGCCTTCGAACTCAAACTGCCGTACAGCAATCAGGTTTCCTCCATTCGTCAACACACCACACGGGGAGAGGAACGGTCTCCGTAGGCCAAAGCACTTCTCTTCTTTATCTTTCTCTCGAAGTCTGAATTTCACAGTCCGCTTTGCTGTGTCGACTGTCATTGTCACCACGGCTGGTTGCAGGCATGCTTGTTTACCCTTCGTTTATTTATCTACGGATCGAAACTCTGTGACTTTTCGCACACTGCGTGGCGCTTTCCGGTATCAGCGCGCTTACGACAGCTGGTCGTCTCTTCGGCTAATTTGTGCGTAGGCATGAACGCGTTTGGTGCTACTTTGTTTTGCTGAAATCAGATCGAAATTGCTTGCGATCGTAGCCCGTTATCACACACTCGTTTCATGCCGGCTGTTATTGGTTGAGTTGTCACCCTATGACTGCAAGCAAAGTTTTTGTTCTACCGTTCGCCGTACTGCTCATTTTCGGCTTATTCATCGTCAGCAACCGGCCATATTCAAATCCCAGATCGGCTGCGTGCAACCTGACATCAGTTAGTTATTTAACCACCTGGTCTGTCACTGACCGGCTCCCTCAAGCGGACACGAACAATGACCTGGATCTGCCGCCTTCCCTACCAGAAACCATCCGGGCCGTGCAGCAGATTTCCAGCGGTAAAGCACCGGGATCTGACGCAATCCCACCGGAAGTCTACAAGCACGGTGGGCCCCGGCTGATGGCAGAACTCACAACACTCTTCCAGGAGATGTGGCGCCAAGGACAAGTTCGTCAGGATTTCAAAGACGCGACCATCGTCCATCTCTACAAACGGAAGGGGAACCGGCAACTCTGATAATCACAGAGGCATCTCGTTGCTCAACATCGCCGGGAAGATCTTCGCCCGTATCCTTCTCAATCGTCTTAACGGTCACCTAGAGCAGGGCCTGCTCCCGGAAAGCCAATGTGGCTTCCGCCGACACCGCGGGACAACCGATATGATCTTTGCCGCCCGCCAGCTACAAGAGAAGTGTCAGGAGATGCGAACTCACCTATACACTACCTTCGTGGATCTAACGAAAGCCTTTGACACGGTGAATCGTGACGGACTGTGGAAAGTCATGCAGAAATTCGGCTGTCCTGAGCGGTTCACGCACATGGTGCGTCAGCTTCATGACGGGATGACGGCGCGCGTCACTGACAACGGGACGGTATCCGAAGCATTCGCAGTGACCAACGGAGTGAAGCAGGGCTGCGTACTGGCCCCCACCCTCTTCAGTCTCATGTTCTCGGCTATGCTGATGGACGCCTACCGTGATGAGCAGCCTGGTATCCGCATTGCATACAGAACTGACGGGCACCTTCTCAACAGTCGGCGTATGCAGGCTCCAACGCGCGTGTCTACGACTACAGTCCATGACTTGCTCTTCGCGGACGACTGCGCCCTTAACACCGTGACGGAGGAGGACATGCAAAGGAGCATGGACCTCTTCGCTGAAGGTTGCGCCGATTTCGGATTAACAAACAGTACAGCCAAAACGGTTGTCATGCACCAGCCGCCACCCAGCACGGAATACAATGCTCCTCGAATCAATGTCAACGGTGCCCAACTCAAAAACGTGGAAACCTTCGCTATCTAGGAAGCACGATGTCGCGCAACACGAGAATCGATGACGAGGTTGCCCAATGGATCTCGAAAGCTAGTCAGGCCTTCAGCCGGCTGCAGGCCTCCGTGGGGAATCACCACGGTATTCACCTGAACACCAAACTGAAGATGTACAAGGCCGTCGTCTTTACGATCCTCCATTATGGAGCGGAAACCTGGACCGTCGACTCGAACCAAGCCAGGAAGCTGAATCACTTTCATCTCAGCTGTCTCCGCAGAATACTGAAGCTGAGATGGCAAGACAGGATCCCGGACACGGAAGTCCTGAAGCGGACCGGAATCCTCAGCATCCATGCCATGCTGAGGCAAGTGCAACTGCGATGGAGCGGCCACATGGTAAGAATGGACGACGAGCGACTACCCAAACGACTTTTCTACGGAGATGTCGCTACGGGTTCTCGCCGGCAGGGAGGTCAAAAACGACGCTACAAGGACACTTTGAAGAAATCGCTGAAGCAACTGCAAATCAACTCGGTGACCTGGGAGGACCTCGCCCAGGATAGACCGGCATGGAGAAGATCAGTGAAGACTGGTTCAGCAATCTATGAGGCCAACCGGATCGCCGCCGCCAAGGCCGAAAGAGCGGCACGAAAGTCACCAGCGCCCCGGACCAACACCGCCAATGCCCCGCCAAGATGCCCGCGCTGTCAACGCATCTTCCGCGCGCGAATGGGCCTGGTTGGACATCTTCGGACGCAATGCACCAACAATCCGACAATTCCAATTTCTATGGCAAATTCGGCCAACCCTCCTTCTGACTCTCCCACCCTCACTCCTAGAATCAATTCCGTTACTCCCACCATCATAGAGACCACATCCATCTACTCATCGCCTGTTACCCCCACCACCGCAACCACCACCGCCTTCGCCTTCACTTCCTCCACCACCACCACCACCATCAGCATGAGTCTCACTGCCTGTCCATTCCACGCATTCCACGTATCCTGGTCGGTCACCTGGCTCCATCGTCAGTGGCTGCCAGTGCTCACCATCCCTGCAAGATCGTCGCCTCACTGCCCTCCTTTTCCTCCGCATTCACTCATCGCATGGGCCTATTCCGGTCCATGCGCATCCATGTCTTGCATCCACTCCGTCCACCATACATCTCGCCATTCTGTGGCACCATAGACATCCTCCGCCTCACCATTTTCTCCCCACTGCGCCCTTCCACATCGGCCTGGTCGGTCCTGCGACATCCACTGAGCTTCCAGTGCCTGGGGCTCCATACAGTCACTGCGCACCTTCCCTCCCACACATTTACACACCAATAGGCCTATGGGACCTCCTCCTTCCTCCATTCCTGGGCTATCCTTTCCACCTGTGTCACTGTCCATGTCCTGTCCTCCACTTTTCACCCGGGTTTCCCGGTTTCCGTGGCTGGTCGCCAATCTGTCGCTTCCTGGGCCACGTGTCGGCTCGGTGTATGTGCTGTGTGTGTCAGTGTGTTCAGTGGACTGGGGTCAGACGGCGATGCTGCCCTGTCCCTGGGTTTGTGATCCTGGTGTGGTCGGGGTCGTGTGTCCTTTATCCGCGTCGACTGTCCGTCCATGCGCTCGCTCGACCGCTCCGGACGGTGTCTGTGTGTTAGGGTCGGCTGCCATATTCCACCTCTGTCTGGCTCCGTGTGGCTGAGGGTGCTGTAGACCAGCGTGGTCAGTGCCTGTGTGTGTGCAGCGATTGTGTGTTGTGAGGTCTGTGTGCTCTTCGTATGCTTCCTCTGTGGGATCTGGTGCTGGTCGCTGATGGTCCGGCCGAGGCCTGTGCCCACTCCATCTCCGGTCTTCTTGCTCTGTCTCAGCCTGGGGTCAGGTGCGGTGCTGTCCACTGGTCCACTCCTACCCCATGGGTGGGTGTCTCGTCCGGCGGTCCGGCTGTCTGTCCACTGTCTGGCTTCTCGCTCGTCGTCCTGTCCGTCCAGTGTGGTCTCTGTCCGTGTGTCTGTGTGTCGGGTCCGTCTGCCGCTGTGCCTTGCTTGGTCCTCGCTGGTCCTGTGCCTTCGTCGGTGTCCTTGCTCCTGCGTGTTCCATGTGTGCCTCTGTGCTGTTGTCGTCCTCCTGTCCTGACTGTCGATCTCTGTGTCCTTCTCTGTGGTCTCCTTCCTCCTCTGTCCATCCTTGGTCCTATCCTCCTTGGTCCTCTCATGTCCTTCTCTGCTCCTCCTCCTCCTCCTCCTTCGTCCTCCATCGTCCTCCTCCTCCTCCTCCTCCTCCTCCTCTCGTCCTCCTCCTCCTCCTCCTCCTCCTCCTCCTCCTCCTCCTCCTCCTCTCCTCTCTCCTCCTCCTCCTCTCCTCCTGTCCTCCTCTCTCTCCTCCTCCTCCTCCCTCCTCTCTCCTCCTCCTCCTCCTCCTCCTCCTCCTCCTCCTCCTCCCTCCTCCCTCCTCCTCCTCCTCCTCCTCCTCCTCCCTCCTCCTCCTCCTCCTCCCTCCTCCTCGTCCTCTCCTCCTCCTCCTCCTCCTCCTCCTCCTCCTCCTCCTCCTCCTCCTCTCTCCTCCTCTCCTCCTCTCCTCGTCCTCCTCTCTCCTCCTCCTCCTCTCCTCCTCCTCCCTCCTCCTCCTCCTCCCTCCTCCTCCTCCTCCTCCTCCTCCCTCCTCCTCCTCCTCTCCTCCTCCTCCCTCCTCCTCCTCTCCTCCTCCTCCCTCTCCTCCTCCTCCCTCCTCCTCCTCTCCTCCTCCTCCTCCTCCTCCTCCTCCTCCTCTCCTCCTCCTCCTCCTCCTCCTCCTCCTCCTCCTCCTCCTCCTCCTCCTCCTCTCCTCCTCCTCTCCTCCTCCTCTCCTCCTCCTCTCCTCCTCCTCTCCTCCTCTCCTTCTCCCTCCTCTCCTTCTCCTCCTCTCCTTCTCCTCCTCCTCCTCCTCCTCCTATCCTCCTCTTCTTCCTCCTCCTCCTCTCCTCCTCATTCTCCTCTCTTCCTCCTCCTCCTCCTCCTCCTCCTCCTTCGGCAGTTCCAACCGGAGTGCGTGGAGCGTAGTCTTCTGGTAGTTTGCCGAGGTAGGCTGTGTTACTGCGTGGGGGGATGGGTTGTGGTAGGCGTCGTGGGAGAACCTTCGATGTAATTTATAGATCCAAAGATGTAAATCTCTTCGAGTCCTCCAATTTTGTTTTTTTCGGTTTTACTACACGAGAGGCCTCAGTGGGCGCCAGGAAACATGTGTCACAGCGTACTACGGTTGTGGCCTTTGACCTTTTCATAGGTAGCTGATCTGCCCGATCGTGCCCAACCTCGCGTGGTAAGCGTTGTCCCCTCTTCCTACGCCTATGTTTATTAACCAGACCCGTCAGTGGTCTACTTTTGTAGCTAACCTGCGACGAGGGCCGTACACCTCTCCGCCAGAGGCATTGCGCGTTGGTTAGTGGGCAGCCGGTTCTCGGGAGCCTCCCGGAAAATGCAGCTGGAATTTGAGAGACTTATCCATCCTGGAAGGGCTGGTTACTAAACACAGGCGTAGGAAGAGGGGGCAACGCTTACCACGCGAGGCTGGGCACAATCGGGCAGATCAGCTACCTATGAATAGGTCAAAGGCCACAACCGTAGTACGCTGTATGGCGGGTTGTTCCCAATGAGCCCCTATAGTTGCATCAGCTGTTCTTCCACCGAGCTTTTACAGACGCATTGTCCAACTCTATATGAAATACATGCAAATCTCTTCTTCCCAATCGTCAAACTGGCAAGATCCGGGTATAGGAGCTACCTTCCCTCTTTTTTTCACCAAGATCCTTGCGATAATTTCAAAAGAGATTGGGGTTATTTTATGATAAGGGAGACTGGAATGACCATTTCTGACTTATTAGCTGTCATCGGTCAGCCATATGCAATAGCAAAAATGGCAGTTCCAGCATCCCTTACCTTTGTCTGCTCCACCTTATCAAAATTTACCTTATGTCGCTGTGCGGCTGCCTGCGAGGGTTCTAGAATAAATTCCGAGGCACAACGGAACATGCATGTTTCTTAACCAGATCGGTGAACACCACACTATCACAGTTCATATTCCCGATTGCAACCGTCGAAAAATGAGCCCATGGCTCAATGATAATGTTGCACTCAATGACCGAAAGTTTACGTGTTTGAATCCCAATTGATCTACAGCTGGCTGGTGACTGGCTGATGACAGTTAATAATCAAGAAATAGCCATTCCGGTCTCCCTTGTCTTTTTCGGTTCAATCTTATCATTAGCCGTCATCAGCCAGCCACACCTAACTTCAAGCGCTGTGGCGCCTGAGGCTCGAACCCGCAACCTGTTGGTTAGAAGTCCAACGCTCTACACACTGTATCATTAGCGGCCGATGGCGGCGCTCGAACATGATCCCCAAGTCACAATGGAACGATTGAATCCTGTAACCGATCGATGATCGATATTTGTCCTCGTACAAAGTCACAAAACTCAAATATCGAGAAGGTATCGAAACGCCTGAAAAAAAGAAAATTAATTTCTGAAAAAAGAATGAAAAAAAGAATGAACCGGCGATTGCCGAAATATACGGATTTCCCAAATTTCACAAAAGTGGCATTCCGCTGCGACCGATAGTCTCAATCGGTGCACAAAACTATAAGATTTCCAAGAGGCTATTTCATCAACTCGACCTACTTACAAAGAACTCTGAATCCTCTTTCCAAGATAAAATGCTCTAAAATTGCAAATGACGAAATAATGGTGTCATTTAACGTTAGTTTTTTCATTTACGTCTATCCCTCTGGACTTAACAAAGGCCTGTACTACAGAACTCCTACAGGTCTACTCTACCGATGTACCTGTAGGCTTCCGCCTTGAACTCCTCGATATTTGCCTTGAAAAAAACTTTTCCTTTGCCGAAAATTATTATCGACAACTAAAAGTTGGCCCCTATGGGTTCGCCAATATCCTTTTTTTACGGAGGCTCTGATGCAGAAACTAGAGGCTACAGCTCTCCGCGGAATTAACCCGAGATTGTGGTTAAGCTACGTAGATGATAAATTTGTTATCGTCAAAAAAGACCAACTTGAACTACTCCACAAAAACCTGAACTCCACATTCTCAGGAATTCAATTCACCTTCGAAACAGAAGTTGATGAACGACTCCCTTTCTTAGATGTCCTCGTACATCATAAGACAGACAGGACACTACATACCTCAGTCCATCGTAAACATACATACTCCGAGGTCGTTTTACATTTTTGGAGTGACCAACCCATGTCTCACAAACGCAGCTCTGTTAACAGCTTGCTAAGTCGAGCAAAACTCACTGTTCCGATGAAAAAACTTCGAACAGAAATGAAATACCTTTTCAAACCATTTTCCCAAAATGGATATCCTCCTGACTTTGTCCGTCGCTGCATGTGACGACAACAGTTCAAAGAAAAAGCTATTTCCAGAGCTACGACCTCCCAGACGTCAAAAGTAACAAACTGTTGAACGCTCACGCATGTAAAGAATATATCTGAACTCCTCGAAATACAACTCAAGATACACCGTATATTAATAGCACACAAACCTACAGCAACTTTGCGCACCCAGCTTGTGCACTCAAAGGACAGGGTTGGCTATTTCAACAGCATAGAAGTCGTCTACAAAATACCATGTACCAGTTGTGATGCCGTCTACTGTGGTCAAACCAGGAAATCTCTATCTAGCCGTTGACATGAACATCAGTTAGCGGTGAGGAGACGAAACCCCTTAGTCATGTCCGAATCATCTGACTCCATGTCCTGCACTTAATAATTTCAGAAATTATTTCCTTGATTATTCTCTGGAGTCCATATGCCAGAAACCGCATAGAGAACGCTGGGGGACCGACTGAGGAGCCGAACCCCTCGTTGCTGCGTCACGCCGCAGCAGAAACATCGGCGAAACACGTGTCTGGGCTTTTAGCTAGTACCTATGTCGGAAGTACGGTATAATATCTGTGCCATATAAAATTCATACTACTTGTAGTACTACTTGTTTGTAGAATGGGCATTCCGTGGTTATTTCACAGTGGTTGATTGTCTTCGACCCAAATGTTCATTGAAATTTCGGGTCTGACCCTAAAAGGTCATGTCCGAATCATCTGACTCCATGTCCTGCATTTAATAATTTCAGAAATTATTTCCTTGATTATTCTCTGGAGTCCATATACCAGAAACCGCATAGAGAACGCTGGGGGACCCACTGAGGAGCCGAACCCCTCGTTGCTGCGTCACGCAGCAGCAGAAACATCGGTGAAACACGTGTCTGGGCTTTTAGCTAGTACCTATGTCGGAAGTACGGTATAATATATGTGCCATATACGATTCATACTATTTGTTTGTAGAAAGGGCATTACGTGGTTATTCCACAGTGGTTGATTGTCTTCGACCCAAATGTTCATTGAAATTTCGGGTCTGACCCTGAAAGGTCATGTCTGAATCATCTGACTCCATGTCCTGCACTTAATAATTTCAGAAATTATTTCCTTGATTATTCTCTGGAGTCCATATACCAGAAACCGCATAGAGAACGCTGGGGGACCCACTGAGGAGCCGAACCCCTCGTTGCTGCGTCACGCCGCAGCAAAACATCGGCGAAACACGTGTCTGGGCTTTTAGCTAGTACCTATGTCGGAAGTACGGTATAATATCTGTGCCATATAAGATTCATACTACTTGTAGTACTACTTGTTTTGTAGAATGGGCATTCCGTGGTTATTCCACAGTGGTTGATTGTCTTCGACCCAAATGTTCATTGAAATTTCGGGTCTGACCCTAAAAGGTCATGTCCGAATCATCTGACTCCATGTCCTGCACTTAATAATTTCAGAAATTATTTCCTTGATTATTCTCTGGAGTCCATATACCAGAAACCGCATAGAGAACGCTGGGGGACCCACTGAGGAGCCGAACCCCTCGTTGCTGCGTCACGCCGCAGCAGAAACATTGGCGAAACACGTGTCTGGGCTTTTAGCTAGTACCTATGTCGGAAGTACGGTATAATATCTGTGCCATATAAGATTCATACTACTTGTAGTACTACTTGTTTGTAGAATGGGCATTCCGTGGTTATTCCACAGTGGTTGATTGTCTTCGACCCAAATGTTCATTGAAATTTCGGGTCTGACCCTGAAAGGTCATGTCTGAATCATCTGACTCCATGTCCTGCACTTAATAATTTCAGAAATTATTTCCTTGATTATTCTCTGGAGTCCATATACCAGAAACCGCATAGAGAACGCTGGGGGACCCACTGAGGAGCCGAACCCCTCGTTGCTGCGTCACGCAGCAGCAGAAACATAGGCGAAACACGTGTCTGGGCTTTTAGCTAGTACCTATGTCGGAAGTACGGTATAATATCTGTGCCATATAAGATTCATACTACTTGTAGTACTACTTGTTTGTAGAATGGGCATTCCGTGGTTATTCCACAGTGGTTGATTGTGTTCGACCCAAATGTTCATTGAAATTTCGGGTCTGACCCTAAAAGGTCATGTCCGAATCATCTGACTCCATGTCCTGCACTTAATAATTTCAGAAATTATTTCCTTGATTATTCTCTGGAGTCCATATACCAGAAACCGCATAGAGAACGCTGGGGGACCCACTGAGGAGCCGAACCCCTCGTTGCTGCGTCACGCAGCAGCAGAAACATCGGCGAAACACGTGTCTGGGCTTTTAGCTAGTACCTATGTCGGAAGTACGGTATAATATCTGTGCCATATAAGATTCATACTACTTGTAGTACTACTTTTTGTAGAATGGGCATTCCGTGGTTATTCCACAGTGGTTGATTGTCTTCGACCCAAATGTTCATTGAAATTTCGGGTCTGACCTAAAAGGTCATGTCTGAATCATCTGACTCCATGTCCTGCACTTAATAATTTCAGAAATTATTTCCTTGATTATTCTCTGGAGTCCATATACCAGAAACCGCATAGAGAACGCTGGGGGACCCACTGAGGAGCCGAACCCCTCGTTGCTGCGTCACGCCGCAGCAGAAACATCGGCGAAACACGTGTCTGGGCTTTTAGCTAGTACCTATGTCGGAAGTACGGTATAATATCTGTGCCATATAAGATTCATACTACTTGTAGTACTACATGTTTGTAGAATGGGCATTCCGTGGTTATTCCACAGTGGTTGATTGTGTTCGACCCAAATGTTCATTGAAATTTCGGGTCTGACCCTGAAAGGTCATGTCTGAATCATCTGACTCCATGTCCTGCACTTAATAATTTCAGAAATTATTTCCTTGATTATTCTCTGGAGTCCATATACCAGAAACCGCATAGAGAACGCTGGGGGACCCACTGAGGAGCCGAACCCCTCGTTGCTGCGTCACGCCGCAGCAGAAACATCGGCGAAACACGTGTCTGGGCTTTTAGCTAGTACCTATGTCGGAAGTACGGTATAATATCTGTGCCATATAAGATTCATACTACTTGTAGTACTACTTGTTTGTAGAATGGGCATTCCGTGGTTATTCCACAGTGGTTGATTGTCTTCGACCCAAATGTTCATTGAAATTTCGGGTCTGACCCTAAAAGGTCATGTCCGAATCATCTGACTCCATGTCCTGCACTTAATAATTTCAGAAATTATTTCCTTGATTATTCTCTAGAGTCCATATACCAGAAACCGCATAGAGAACGCTGGGGGACCCACTGAGGAGCCGAACCCCTCGTTGCTGCGTCACGCAGCAGCAGAAACATAGGCGAAACACGTGTCTGGGCTTTTAGCTAGTACCTATGTCGGAAGTACGGTATAATATCTGTGCCATATAAGATTCATACTACTTGTAGTACTACTTGTTTTGTAGAATGGGCATTCCGTGGTTATTCCACAGTGGTTGATTGTGTTCGACCCAAATGTTCATTGAAATTTCGGGTCTGACCCTAAAAGGTCATGTCCGAATCATCTGACTCCATGTCCTGCACTTAATAATTTCAGAAATTATTTCTTTGATTATTCTCTGGAGTCCATATACCAGAAATCGCATAGAGAACGCTGGGGACCCACTGAGCAGCCGAACCCCTCGTTGCTGCGTCACGCAGCAGAAGAAACATCGGCGAAACACGTGTCTGGGCTTTTAGCTAGTACCTATGTCGGAAGTACGGTATAATATCTGTGCCATATAAGATTCATACTACTTGTAGTACTACTTTTTTGTAGAATAGGCATTCCGTGGTTATTCCACAGTGGTTGATTGTGTTCGACCCAAATGTTCATTGAAATTTCGGGTCTGACTCTGAAAGGTCATGTCTGAATCATCTGACTCCATGTCCTGCACTTAATAATTTCAGAAATTATTTCCTTGATTATTCTCTAGAGTCCATATACCAGAAACCGCATAGAGAACGCTGGGGGACCCACTGAGGAGCCGAACCCCTCGTTGCTGCGTCACGCCGCAGCAGAAACATCGGCGAAACACGTGTCTGGGCTTTTAGCTAGTACCTATGTCGGAAGTACGGTATAATATATGTGCCATATACGATTTATACTATTTGTTTGTAGAAATGGCATTACGTGGTTATTCCACAGTGGTTGATTGTCTTCGATCCAAATGTTCATTGAAATTTCGGGTCTGACCCTAAAAAGTCATGTTCGCGTCTTGTTTACGTCTTCTTCCTGTTGGTTTTTGTCGACAAACGTGTGTCAGTATTAAATGACACTTTCCGCCCGTCAAAACTGTTTTGACCGGAACTCCTCCCAATTGAGGTAATGTGCCTGTGCGAGCGTCGCATTCGCTTGCGTCTCGAACCACGCTGCAACCGTTTTTACACTCCGCGAAGGCAAAGTAGCGTGGTAACGACGTCCGTTTGGTGACTCACCGGTCGATGGTGCGAGATGCGTGGTTTACTCACGTGTTATGTCGCTGTCCGTACAACGACTACTGAGCGAGGGATCTCTGTGTACACACATGCCAGTTCGACCGTCGCTTTCGACAACGTCCACCGTATGCTCAACAGATGGGTGGTGCAAGAACGGTGGCTTGCGCTGGATTACAGTTAGGGTAGACATGTACTGCATCTACCTCACTTTCTGTTCCACTCCACCACCTGTTCCCGCCATCAAGACAGAGCCAATAAGACCGGAAATGAGTGAGGGCGCAGGTCCACTTACTATGGTCCAAAGAAAACAAGAACACAACACAGGGAGGCTCGGCTCCGATCCCAGCTGACTGAGAGTGTCATGAAGACCACATTAAGAAGGAACTATTTCAGTTTGACTCTCAGTCCGTTATTCGTCAATTGTGTGCAAACGCACGTACTGGGCTGACCATGTGGTCCGAGTTATCCCGTCAGCTGGAAGCCTTCCAAGCCATGGCTTTTAACGCACCGTGATAGTTTCAAGCGTGTCAGGTTGTTTATACTGAGTAAAATGAGTTTGATAACCTGGTCCCCAAACACGACCACCGTGACTTCACACAACAGGAAGTTGAATGGCTCACATCTCACATGTGTGAGAGTGCCAGATGTCACGTTAAGAAGGAACCATCGCAGCCTGACTCTCAGACCGTCAGTCAGCCACTCCGCACAGCACACATTGGACTGACTGCAAGGTCTGAGTGCAACTGCCAGTTGACAACCTTCCAAGCCACTGTGCTTATCGCTCCGTGATATTCTCAAGCTCAGATCACATATGCAGCAGAGGAGCCACATGGAGGAGCCGAGGGTCATACTTTCCTCTTAATCAGATATGCAGGCTGAACGCATGTTTTTTGTTGTGTTGCGTGTGATCCTGTGAGGTGGAGAGGCTGATGAGGAGAGATGTAGTGTTGTGGTATAGTCGGCGGTGTTCTACCGCAGTTTTCATGGAGACGCATGTGACCTAGTAGGCCCACGCGGTGCGCGAATGTGCGTGGGCGGTGCGGACATTTGGGTCGGGCAGGGCCAGTGTATGTTGGTGTTCCTGGACCTCGTTCATCGATCTCTGTGTGATGGATTTGCAAGTAACCGATCAGATCGATGCATGACGTGCATTTGCGGTGACAATAAGGACAGGATAGGTCGGGACGTGCTTAGTCTCCGGGGATGTGCTGCTGGCACTGGTCATCGCGCTCATGGGAGGACTGTGGGAAGGGTTGATGGGTGCGCAAGATGTGTTGGCATCGTGGTGAATTCCGCTTTCGTGGATGCGCTAGTGACCGATCTGTCCCATGCGGGGAGTGAATGCGCGGGGGTAGTGAGGGCATTGGAGGCGGCGATCCCTGCCGCGTGTTGATACTTCAGGCACTGGTTCGCCGGTCTCTGTGCGAGGCATTCCCGAGTGACCTGCGAGGCTGATATGTGAGCTGAATTTGCGGGCGCAATGAGGACAGGTGAGTACCGAGTCCCCTATCGCTGATACTGGGGGCGGTGGTGGTGGAGGTGGCAGATCGCAGGTAATCCGAGGAGGCTGCTGAGGTGACGGGAGATGGGCAAGTGATGCTGAACCAGTCTTCACGGATCTTCTCCATGCCAGTTTTTCCTGGGCGAGTTTCCTTCAGGTCACCAGTTTGATATGTAGCTGCTTCAGAGTTCTTCAAAGTGTCCTTGTAGCGTCGTTTTTCTTCGCCCTGTCGGCGAGCACCCGTAGCGACATCTACGTAGAAAAGTCGTTTGGGCAGTCGCTCGTCGTCCATTCTCACCAGGTGGCCGCTTCATCGCAGTTGAACTTGCCGCAGTATGGCGTGGATGCTGAGGATTCCGGTCCGCTCCAGGATTTCCGTGTCCGGGATCTTGTCTTTCCATCTCAGCTTCAGTATTCTGCGGAGGCAGCTAAGATGGATGTGATTCAGCTTCCTGGCTTGGTTCGAGTAGACGTTTCACGTCTCCGCTCTGTAAAGGAGTACCGTCAAGACGACAGTCTTTTGCATCTTCAATTTTGTGTTCAGGTGAATACCGTTGTGGTTCCACACGGAGACCTGCAGCCGGTTGAAGGTCTAGCTGGTTTTGGAGATCCGTTGAGCAACCTCTTTGTCGATACTCGTGTTGGGTGACAGTGTGATTCCCAGCTGAGCAAAGTTTTCCACATTTTTGAGTTGAGCGTCGTTGACATTTATTCGGGGAGATTTAATTCTGCGCTGGTGGGCGGTTGGTGCAAGACCACCGTTTTCGCTGTATTGAGTGGCGCAGCCTTCGGCGAAGAGGTCCATGCTCCGTTTGCATATCCTCCTTCGTCACGGTGTTAAGGGCGTGGTCGTCCGCGAAGAGCAAGTCATGGACTGTAGTCGTAGACACACGCGTTGAAGTCTGCATACGGCAACTGTTGAGAAGGTGTCCGTCAGTTCTATAGGTGATGCGAATCCCAGGCTGCTCATCACGGTAGGCGTCCATCAGCATAGCATAGAACGTGAGACTGAACAGGGTGGGGGCCAGTACGCAGCCCCGCTTCATTCCATTGGTCACTACGAACGTTTCGGATACCGTCCCGTCGTCAGTGACGTGCGCTGTCATCCCATCATGAAGCTGATGCACCATGTGCGTAAACCGCTCAGGACAGTTGAATTTCTGGATGACTTTCCCCAGTCCATCGCGCTGAACCGTGTCAAAGGCTATCGTTAGATCCACGAAGGTAGTGTATAGGTGAGTTCGCATCTCCTAGCACTTCTCTTGTAGCTGGCGGGTGTCAAAGACCATGTCGGTTGTTCCGCGGTGTCGGCAGAATCCACATTGGCTTGCCGGTAGCAGGCCCTGCTCTAGGTGCCCGTTCAGACGATTGAGAAGGATACGGGCGAAGATCTTCCCGGTGAGGTTGAGCAACGAGATGCCTCTGTGATTATTACCGAGTTGCCGGTTCCCCTTCCGCTTGCAGAGATGGAAGTTGGTCACGTCTTTCAAGTCTTAAGAAACTTAGACTTTGTGTCACATCTCCCGCAATATTGTTCTGAATTCTGTCATCAACCGGTTTCCGCCGTGCTTGTAGACTTTCGGCGGGATTATGTCGGATTCCGGTTCTTTCTCGTTGTAAATCTGTTGCGCAGCCCGGATGGTTTCTGGTAGGTAAGATGGTTGATCCAGGTCATTGTGCGTGTTCATTTGAGGGAGCCGGTCACTGGCAGCATCGAAGATGGCTGATGAGCAATAAACGATACTTTTTAATTGCTCGGCCCATTGCTTTAGAATGTGGGATTTCTCTGTCAGATGTGTTGTGCCCTCAGAGCTGAGCAGCGACGCAGTTCCCTTGCTGCAGGGGCTGTGTATGGTCTGGATGGTTTTGAAGGAGTTTTTCATTTCGTTGCGGTCCGCATACCCTTGAATTTCCTTAGCCTTGCGAACCATCAAGGCGTCCTGCATCTCACGCAGCCGTCGGTGTACAAGGCGTCGGCATCGGAAGAAGGCTGGTTTGGTGGCGTCGGTCCGAAGGTCCCTGTAAACTTTTTGTAGTCGATTCTTCTTCGCGATGAGCTTGCTGATGTTGGCGTCATTGTTGTCAAACCAGTCCTTGTGTTGACGGCGTACGCGTCCGATGACTTTGAGGACGGTAGACTGGATGACGTTCTGTAGTTGACACCATCGTGTCTCCACGGTGATGTTACCATCTGGAGCATGCAGGTACTCCAGTTTCTGGGTTATTTTTTGCTGAAATTAAAACAATGAGCACGCAACTTATGCAAGAGTATTTAGACAGACGAAATACAGCCAGGAAATACATAGAAGACTGAAATGGCTTTTTCTGTCCTATAAGCCGTCGCCAACCAGTCATACCCAACCTCGGGTTGTGCACCACACGAGGGCCGAACCTGCGACCTGTTAATCAAAAGTACAACGCTCTAACCATTGAGCCACAAGCACGTTTTCTTGCAGGTTTATATCGAGAACATTTAACTTACCTGATGGTCGCTTACCTTGGGGTCTTCGGTGCGGTTAAAGATGGAGCCTCATCTTGGAGATGACGATTCGGTGATCCGTCCAACTATTGGCATCGCGGATTGCCTTGGTCACCGGCACCTCTTGTCGATCTCGCCTCTGGGCGAGAACATAGTCCGTCAGCTGCCAGCGCCGCGATCGAGGGTGCATCCACCTGGCCATCTCCCGCGTCGGAAGGCGGTAGAAGGTGTTGTTCAACAAAAGACGGTGTTCCGCACAGTTTTGCAGAAGAAGGAGGCCGTTATCGTTGCAGCCACCAAGACCGTGGGGACCCGGTACTCCCTACCAGGCAGCGTGCTCTGTCCCGACGCCAAGGCCAATCACCTTATCCGCTTTCGGCACAGTCGCCAGCAGGGCGTGTCGCTCCTCGTAGAATTTGTCCTTCGCCGCATTGGGGAAGAGTAGGCGCTGATGATGGGGGCGCACTTGTCTCCCCGAAGAGACAGGTGAGGGCTCACAGGCGATCATTGATAACCTGCAGTAGACCGGCAGACGTCCAACGATGTCGTTCCGGATGGCAAAGGCGATACCAGCGTCACGTTGATCTGCCTTTGGTCGGCCGCTCCAGAAGAAGGTGTAGCCGGCACCCACCTCCTCCAGCTGACCCTGCTCAGAGAATCGGGTATCGCAGAGAGCAGCAATGTCCACCTGGTAGTGCACCAGTTCCCGAGCGACAAGCGCCGTCCTCTATTCCGGCCGGTTGCTACTCGGCTTTTCTGAAAGGGAACGAACATTCCAGGCTGCTAGTATGAGTGAACTCACCCGAGCAACCTGGAGGGTATGGCGAGGGGGATGGGGACGGGGGGTATTGTTGTTTGTTTGAGTTTTACGACCGCGTATTTTGCAATCTGCGAGCCGCGGCTGGCTGTAGAAGTCATTTGTTTAGGGCATCTTTTCTAGCCCCTTCCTCCGCGAGGAGGCAAGCGGTACTGTCCCAAACTAGGGCTGCTTGGAGATCCCAGACGGCTGCCGACAGCTCCACTATGTGTCATGGTGTTGTTTTAGTTGGAGAGTGACCAGAGTTAACCTGGTCAGCCTACGGGATTTTTGTCACGCCCGCCGTTAGACTTTTGAGATTGGGGGGGTTGGAGGTGGGAAGTTCGGAAGTTCGACATAACGAGAGTGTGCAGACACACAACACCGGAGACCCTCACCTTGTTTAGCCCACCGGTCGTGACGGTTGCTCGGGGTGTGGCCGCTGGGCAGAGCCCAGCTTCTAGGAGCCACAGGAGCGACCTAATGCTGACCGTATGGTGCCTCCCCGAACTAGTACCTCTACATCCCTTTGTGTATACACCGACACACAACGCTGTTGGCGTGATCAGGTTTGCTCGAAACTCTCGTGGTTTGGTTTAAGGCAATATGCTGAACCTGGCAAATTCTTGTCATTTTGTTCCAAGAAGTACTCAGGTTTTGGACCGAGCCTGAAAAGACGTCCGTTCTGAAGGGTTTACTCGTGCAGTGATGTCCTAAATAGTACTCTTTCTTTCCTTATGCTACCTGCTAATCCCCTGCCTCACATTTTTAGGTATGAACAACCGACAAGTTATGCAGGAAGTGGAGCGTGGTTACCGAATGCCGAATCCTCATACCCCTCAACATCCCTGTCCAAACGCCCTCTACGAAATTATGCTCTCCTGCTGGAACGTTGTCCCTGAAAAGAGACCAACTTTCATGCACCTCTTCGCCACATTCGACAGTTGGGAGGTGCAGATCGAAGGCCAGTACATTGACAACGCCATCTAGGTGATGCCCGCCCCGCCCTCTTCTGCGATCTTTGCAATAGTAGCCCCAATCAAAGTTGCCAGCTTTTCTTATTTACAAATTGCCCCATGGTCTGGGCAATTGGTAGCAGACGTCCCAGCATCTGTATATTGTCCCTCCTCCCCATCTTTTCTGCGTGTCATGCGCGCGTTCGCCCTCCCTCTACCCAGCCTGCTGACCATATTCTCCCATCCCACGACCGATATCACGTGATTTTAATGATTTTGCTCGTTCAAGGTCGCCCTGGCTGTGCGCACCTCATCTCGGGGAGATCGTTTCTCAGCCCGCCTCCTACAACCCTAAGCCCTCTTATGATCTCTCCGCCCACCCCAAAGACATTATTCCGTCTTCCTGGCCTCTCGGAGAGGAAGCAACTACAAATTCACCTTGCCCCACAGCTGACCTATCGTTCCTTTGTGACTAATTTACTTTTTGTACTTTCGCTCCGGGATTGCGTGACGGGGTCCCGCCACTCCAAATTAGTGCATTTTATTATGTCGCCTTCCAATCTTTTCTCTCCTTAGTGTCACTTTCGACCACCAGGATGTAATTTTCTGTGTCGTTTTTCATCTGCCCCTTTCGTAGGGGGTTTCGGTCAGCACTCTACAAATGTAGATAGGTTGCCTCTTCGCAGCCATGCGTGTTGGTTGTGTGAATTCATAGCACGGTATTATTAACAGCCAATCAAGAATAAACAAGGTCCAAACCTCGACATTGGATACCCGTCGAACAAGGAAGTCAGCTCTATGCGAAACCTAACTCCAGACAATCAAATGTGCAGGTACAAATCGCCCATATCATTTCAAACAGGAGGTGTACCCCTCTAAGACACTAAGTGGGCAAACAGCGAGACGCTAAGCCGTATGCCACGATGCCGGGAAGGTCAGATAGTGTGCTGACGCAATATCATGTAGGACCCAGGGATTCGGTCAGCGATTACTTTCACGAATGAGGTGACGCGTGAGGTCTTTCGAATGACCTTCAAGGAAAAATCTTCAGGGGTATCATCGCGCCTAAGTCGTGTCTGTCGGCCACACCAAGATAACAAACTGCTGACGTGGTAAAAATTGGTCTCCAACGCGCATGTGGAGCTTGCATCAGTTTGAGTGACATGTAACCAGGCTCACATTTGACCCAGAAATCCTCAATAACGAGTGGTGATTTATGGCATGGAGCCCGTCGAGTCAGTAAATGCGAGTGACATCGTAGCGGAAAGTAAGAGACATTTTTCTAGTACCACTTTCAGAATGCTCTTGTTCTCGTTCGAGTGGCAGACTGCTGATGAGCATACAATGCCAGATTTCAGTACCCAAAAAGCTAAGTGGCGGAATTCGTAGCTGCGTAGGTGACTGAAAAATAAGGGACGTTCACAACCATACATCGACTGTAGAGAAGTGGAAAACTTGAAGTCTGTGTAATTATAGACTCGTGAGAGTAGTGAACGATGAGTACGACCTTAAGGAAACAGCAACTTAGCTAACCGAAAACTACCATCTAGATGAGGAAGAAATGCAGGAGGTTTCCGGGACCGTTCAACTTTAGAAGTAAGATGAGACGAAACAGGGAAGCAATTTGGCGTTATGGGATGATGACTACCACCTCTTATAATGTTGCAATCACTCTTAAACGTTGGCTGGATGTACTCACTCGAAAGCCCGAAGGCTTTCCTATGGATAGCTGGTTCCTAGTTTTGCAGTGACTTTCCATTTTCTGACAGTATTTAATAGTTCGTCGGAAAGGCTTAAGCACGGATTTCACTGATATATTAGGTTCACACATCCCTTAGTGGCAATTCACCAGTAATAGATGAATTGACATTTTATGGGCAAAACTCGGGGGCAGCAACTGGCAGCATACCGATGATTGGAGTTGTGTCCAACTAAAAAAGAGGGTAAGAGTAGCCCAGGAGTAGATATCAGGGACAGCATTTGCCACATCCACAGCACTGGAAATCCTCAGGATTCTGCTGGGATGACAAAATCCGAGCGTTGGCGACCGCTGAGCAAACACTCGTCTACCTAACATACTGTAAACTCCGTACTTGGATAAAGCTTGTCGCTTTCAAAACATCGAATTGCACTGATATGGATTTCAGGGACCACACCAAATATTCTTCGCATTGGCTAGTGAATGATACGGTAGATATAAATGAGTCAGTCTACCGTAGACAGTCTGGCCGTCGCCTCCGATGAGGTCCATTGTGTGCACCCAAACAGGGTATGCGCATAGGCGATGAGTGGCGCGTAAATCAAATTATAGTTGAGAAGAAGAATAAATTGTCAATAGACTTGCGCTGCATATAACGTACTCTCTCCCCCTCCTTCATAAAGTCGAGAAGATAGGAGAAGGGAGAGGGTCGGGTGGCTAGCGCGATCGGAATCGCCCCTTCGCCTGCCGCCACAATTGGCTCAGGTCCCACGGGGTGGGAGGGCCATAGACGTCACAGTAAGAAGGAGCCACTGCAGCCTGATTCTCAGTCCATCATTCGACACCACACGAACACACACCGATTTGTCTGCGGGTCCGAGTTATCCCGTATGTCGGCATCTTTCAAGCCACACTTTTTAGCGCACAGTGATAGCTTTAAGCGCGTCAGCTTGTTTATGGTGAGTAGAATGCGTTGATGCGTCGACCTCACTCTCCGGTCACCTTCCCAGGCTCCAGCATTATTTGCGATGGTGTGGGGAATGGGTTCAGTGGTTGACATAGTTAGTAACCTCGTATACGTGTGCCACATATACGACCTGACCCCTCGCCCCTAAAACAATAGTGCGCCAGAATTTGCCTCTTTAGTGGTTGAGCAGCATGAATCTCACATGTGTAAGTGCCAGCGTGCACGGTAGGAAGGAGCCGTTGCAGCCTGACTGCTCAGTCCCCGTCGGCCATGCCACAGTAACATGACACTGTGCTGACTGCCAGGTCTGAGTTCAATCGTCAGTTGGCAACCTTCCAAACCACGGCCTTTAACGCAGCATGATAGTCTGGAGCTCAGATTGCACATGCAGCAGATGAGCTACCCTGGAGAAGGTGCCGAGGGACGCCCTTCGCAGTTACTTGAGAGGTGCCGATTGTGATCTTGAGATGCGCGATTTTGGGTATGGCTGTGTGTGATATAGGTGCAGGGCTGGAGAAATATGGAAGTGTAAGTTATCCGGCAGCGTTATGCTGCAGGTTTACAAGGAGGCTGATGTGGCGAGTGCGGATAGTCGAGACAGGTGCGGTGGGTGTACGTTAGTGCTCCCTAGCACTGCTTCGCCAGTCTTTGTGTGAGTGATTCGTAAGTGACCGACCAGGCCGATGTGTAATATGTACGTGCGGTGGCAATTAGGACAGGAGATGCTGAGGGCGGTAGGGTCGGCTGAGGTGATGAAGCTACCAGTGGTGCTTGCACCGGTGGATAGGAGCTGTCAGAAGGGAAACTGGAAAGTTGTCGGGTATGCAGGCTGTGTTTAGAGTGCCGGTAATGCAGTGAGCTCCGCTTTCGTGGATGCGAATGTGACCGAATAGGCCCATGCTGTGAGTTCAGGTGCTTGGGCAGTGCAAACAGTAGAGGTAGATGTGGCAAGTGCATGTCAGGGCAGCTGGAAGTGGTGCGCGGGTCGCAGTGCGATGGATTCGCAAGTAGCCGACCAGGCCTGTGTGGAAGGCAATTGTGTTATTGCAATGAGGAACAGTTGTAATTGAGTCCTTATTTCAGTTGGTGAGGGGGAAAGTGACGGTATTAGTTAATGGGACGTGAGAAGTGATCCAATCTGTTGTGGTGTGGGTTGTGGTGGTGTTCGGCGTCGTCTTCGTCGTTACGGTGTTTGCGGTGGGTTAATGAAGGTGATGATGATCGTTGCCGGCGCGGCTCCAGGGGTGTGGGCGCCGGTTTGTTGGGATGGCTGGCGTGATGAAGGTTTGATCAAGGGGGGACAAGAGCATTGTTGATGCATGCGTCATTTGCGGTTGCTGTGTTGTTGCTGCACTGGGTCCATAGATGCTCAACATGGCCTATTCGCGCGTGGGCTGTTCGTTGGCGGCGTAGAAATGTTGAGAGTGGTGAGTGTTGGTGGTGTGGGTAGGAGGCGCTGGGGACTTGCCACCCATCACTTTGGCTTTGACAGAGGCGAAGCGGTTGGCTTCATTGCTGCGCCAGTGGTCACTGCAATTATCAACTCTGGTCAGTCCTGTCCAAGTCTCCCAGGTCTCCTACTTTAGTTGCAAGCGTTTCAGGTAGTTTTGCAAGGGGTCCTTGTAACGTCATGCTTATCCGCCTTGTATGCATGCACCCGTACCTACGTCTCCATATAAGAGTCGCTGGAGTATTCACGTGTCGTCCATACACCCGAGATGTCCGCTCCATCGCAGTTGTAGATGCCTCAGTAGGGTGTGGATGCTGAGGAGTCCGGTAAGCGTGTAGCGACCGCCGCATTTGTAACCACCAGCATAAACGTGTCCTGGAGACCCCGTGCCTGGACTCTAACAGCTTGAATTGTTACTTCCCAGTGTCACTCTTCGACATAAGCCCGACATCCTCCCGGGTTGTGGGTTACTCATATGATTTCAATCTTCTGCGATGCCATCCGAACTGAGGTCACTACCTAGATGATGCTTGTCATACTGAATCCTGTCAAAGTATGCAGATGCCACTCACCGGATCTGAGCTCTTTTTTAACAAGGAGTTTAGTCCTCCATTTTATAAGACTTCCTTTGGTCGCCAGGTTATTTTCTCGGTTTGGACGATAATTTAATATGTCGGCTCCCATTTTTCCTTTGAAATTTTCCGGTAGTCGCCATATTGTCTCCTGTCTGTCCCCTGTAACCTTTCTTCTTTTACAGCATCTTGTTTGGTATCTTTTGTGATGGATTTTCCTATGGCACCCTGTTGCCTCGAGGTCTCTATTAGTATTGATTGGAACTGCTTTCTTGTTCCTGTCGTCACTATTCACCTAGTTTGTCATTTACTCATTTTACGCCTAAACTGCTGTAGGAATTGTCTGGGTCATGTGCCGCTTCTGGTGTGAGCCGGTTTTATCTCTAGACAACTGGTGTTTTTCGGGGTTTGTCCTCTTTCACGCACGCACAGCAAGATGGTGAGACTTGTAGTTCCATATCCAACCTATCTGTTCCTGGATGTGGCTTCCACTACTTGGACCTCACGTCAAAGTACTCAGAGAAACTGTGGTGCGATGGCGATTTGCGCATGATATTGTAGCGGGAAGACTGGCAGAGAATCGGTCTCATTATAAACTACTTCATCCGCCAGTCACTGGGGTTACACCCACTGCATAAAAATCTCTTTCTTTGCTAAATCGCCCATAAACTGCTCGCTGAAATGAATTATTGCACGAAACCAACTGAAATAGGTTATTTCTCAAGATTATATAGAGTGGGCACACCAAAGTGTTGCATGTCCGTACAAAGGCACAGCATTTGAAGAACTGGAATTGCTGTCGGACGAAAAACTTGGGAACTTTTAGCAGTAGCCGATTCTCGAGCAGGGACCTTGGTGATTTAATCATGTGGTTTGTAAAAATAAATAATCTGGATAGCAACACTATTATTTCTTTCACACAGTACCTATCGACGTGTGAAACCGCATTAAAACACCGTTAAAAATGTTGTAAGGTGTACGCAGAATTTGTTTTGATGACTGTCAAAATCTGACCAAATAACCTGCATAAATAAAACGGTTGAAATGGACTTCAGGCTAATCAACAGGAAAGTAAAACAGGCGTTGACGGCAGAATTTAGTAGAATCAACAAGGTTCCTAATGGCTTATCCATTGCACCCATCGTTGCATAACACTGATAACGAAGAAGAAGCATCCAGAAAGTTGAAAATGTACCGGAAATCAATAAATAAACAGCATGGCCATGGTTTACAGAAATTATTATTTCCTCGACATGTGCGCTGTTCTCGACAAGCGCGAATATCGCATCCACATGTATTCTGTTTAATGTTTTCATGGCCAATTTCGAGGACACCATTTACTCTAGATCGCCCATACAAAGGTCGGCAAAGGTTGAACCGAGCAAAGTTCTCATAGCAACTGCACCTGCCTCTATAGTTGTCCATTAAGCAGACATTGAACATTTTGCGTGCAAACTTTCAACAAGCCGCATAGTACAAGAAAGAAGAGGCACTCACCGGTCGAAGTTTATTAGGTGGTTAACGTTTCGGCTAGTTGTTTCGTCTACCTATTTTCAGAGACCGTAAAGTCATGCTCACTGCTCTCATTATATACAAATCTTTGCCTTGTGCCTGCTGGGCGCCTGTCTGGCTGCGTCGGGCTCGTATCTCACCGTAGCTTGTGTCACCCCCGTTAACAGGCTGTTCGTTTGAGTCGGCCTGCCTTTCACCACGGCTTGTTCCACCTCGTCCTCGTTGATTGTGGAGATGACTGGCGGCTCGTCCGTAAATAGGAGTATTATAAATAAGCCGATTTAGCCGGAAACATGGTTCTATAATGTGGGATGATTAGCAAAGTTTAAATAATGCACTTACAACCAAAGGTCTCGAGACGTAAAGGTAGTGTCAGATTACTTGGGAAGACGATGGAAGATTCGAACAAATAACCAGAGGATTGGGGGACAACAGAAGGAGCTAGTTTTCCGAAACAAAAAGATAAAATTTAAATTAAACAGTATATAGTGTTGGAAGAGATATAAATGTCAGTTGAATGGATTAACTATTATGTCTGGGAGCGTCAACGGTCAGACAAAGGACAAAACTTATAGTGTTACAGGAGGACAACATACGTGGGAACGTATACTCCCACTCCGGTTTATTTTGGAGCGGATATCCTTCGTCGCTTGGTTCGTTGTTCTATAACAGACATAATCTGCGCACGTCTCTCACCAAGCTCCCTTGTTGCGTCCTCAGTACAACATCTCTAACCTTACTGTCATTTGATTCGAGCAACTCCTCCACGACGGCTTCCTTCCATTGTCCTCGTGGCGCCACTTTGTCAACTACAAGGAACAGATCTCCAATATGGAGTTTGTCTGGCTTGCAATGATGGAAGGTAGGCCCTTATCCATCTTTTCCAGAATATTTCCTCAAGGTGTTGGGCCTGGCGCCAGCTCCGGTAAAATCAACAGATGGCGAAATTTTCCGAGCGCTCAGCAAAACAAACTTGTGGAATGAGTACAGCGTACTCTTTCAGGTCCATACTGTCCTTCACCAGCGGTTGGTCAGTAATTATCTTTTTGGTTTCGATTATTGTTTGAAGGAATGCCTCGTCTGTGACCACCTCTTAACCCAAAATGGAACGTAATACCCGTTTGGTAGACTGGATCAGGCGCTCCCATACTCCTTCTCGATGACTGGCTGTCGGGGGGCGGGAATATCCAATCGCATCCTTTCTCTGCGAGAGGGCTAGTTATTCGGTCTTGGTTCAATTTCTTCAGTAACCGCTTTTGTTCGTTCTCAGCCCCTTTGAAGTTGGGCCCGTTGTCGCTGTAAAGCTTTCGTGGGCATCCTTTTCGAGCAACGAACCTACCAAAAGCGCGCAGAAACGAATCAGTCCCCATATTTGAGATAACCTCGATGTGGACGGCGTGAATACTGAGGCCCGGGAACAGGAGACAATATTTCTGTTCGGACCGTTGGGCTAATTTCACCTGAAATGGTCCAAAGTAATCAGCACCTGTGAAAGTGAAAGGTGAGTTATACGGCTCCAGTCTATCAGCGGCAAAAGTGCCATCAGCTTTCAACAGGGTTGAGAGTGCCAGCGTCTAAGTGAAGAAGAAGAAGAAGAAGAAGAAGAAGAAGAAGAAGAAGAAGATGAAGAAGAAGAAGAAGGTTGTTCATTCACCTGAATCATGTCAGCGTCGACACATAAAACAAGACCCAACGACTCGTTTGATGAGCGCTTGGCCCTGAAGTATCCAGTATCTTTCTCGTAGGATAGCACTTGTGTGTGATATGTCTACGTGAAAATTTAGTCGATAGACGTGTTCTACGATTAGTTGGCATACGAAATGGGTTTAAGGAAGGATGACCGGGTGTTTTGTTTCTTACGGAATTGGCGCGTATTGAAGTCGCCCTCCAACTCTGATCAGACCGTTAGACAAGAATGGTGAAAGTTGCTTCAGCAGACTGTTGTTCGCTTTCAACTTCTTGAACTTGGTGTTTTGAAAATTGCTCTGTACGCACTTAAGCTCATTCTCAAAGAATTGCCTCTGGACCAATCTCAAGACATCACTTTCGGCACCTTCTAGGTTTGCCAAGGTGAGTACCTTAGAAACGGGTTCTGCTCGATGCGAGACTTTGTTCTTCGGGAAAACTGCAAATCTTCGCAGCCGAGCAACATACCTTAGAAGTTTCCCGCAGCTAACACAACCCCAAAAACTTCGTTAGCCAATGATCCCCAACAAGTATGGTAGTTACGGTAACGTCACACATCTTTGAAACAGCAACGGGTCATTGATCTGGTTCCTTCGGCCATTCTTCAGACTTCTTGCTCAGGAATGAGGGACCAGTGAGTTACATCCTTTTTTCCAGCCTGTCACCACCTACACCTCTTGAAACTATGTCTGCTGGGTTACTCTCGGAATTCACGTACCTCCATTGTGCGGCATCCGATAAGTTTAATATGGTAGAAATGCGGTTAGCTACAAATGTTTCAAGGCGTGACGTAGAGCTCCATATCAATTGTAAAACTACCATGGAATCTGTGCATATGGTCTTGGACGAGATTAGTAGTGAGAGTTCCAACTCGGCTTACTTCGTGCCCGTCCGTAAGTAGGAGTGTTATAAATAAGCCGATTTAGACCGAAACACGTTTCTATAATGTCGCATGATTAGCAAAGTTTAAATAATGCACTTACAACCAAAGGTCTCAAGACGTAGAGTAATAAAGGTAGTGTCAGATTACTTGGGAAGCAGATGGAGACTCGAACAAATAACAAGAGGATTGGGGGATAACAGAAGGAGCTAATTTTCCGAGACAAACGATAAAATGTAAATTAAATGGTAAATAGTGTAGATAGATATATAAATGTCAGTAGAATGGATTACCTTTTATGTCTGGGAGCGTCAACGGTGGGAGCGTACAGCGTTGAGTTGGTTCTAATTCCTTGAACCATTGGGCGAGTTTGTGATGAGATGAATTAGACATTGACTGCATTAGTCATAGAGGTGTGTCCTTCTTATGCGTGCAACCATTGACAAACCTAAACCACACGTCTACGCGTGCCACATATGAGCACTGGAAGAAGTAGACGTAAGAGGATGCAACTGCGTTAAACTAGACGAAGTTGGCAGTATGTAGAAGGCCATCCAACACGAAAGTGGCAGTGATCGCAGAGCTTATTTATCCAACATTCTGGCTTTTTGAACATGCGATGCCATGGTAGGTGATCATGGACTGGACCGTATGTAGCGTCCTCCACCTTTGGCGCCCGTCTCCCGCCCGGAGTCACGTGAGGAAACTGCTCGAGTTGCCGGATCGAACACACACAGCCGCTGGGACAACAAGCCCAAAAAACTGCTATCGGCTGATCAACTGATCAAGCGGCCTGTGACTCACTCTCACGTGACATTTTATCCAATCACGCCCACGTCGCCCTAGCGGATTGACGTGCGCGCAGGCTCAGAGCTTGCCGCACGTCGGCTCCTCTGAGCACAGCCCCGAGTTCATGTACAGAATACACAACTCCTACTGGCCTTTCCCCTTCTCTTCCTATACGGAACGGGGCGTGATGCTTGTAGGGTTCTGAGTACTTGCCTGCCATATACAGCACATTGACTGCTCTTCGTTCACCTAATTACCCCCGTGGTCGGTCACATGAACTAGTGCATCAAGCTGCCTGACGTGAGTGAAACTGAGGGACAGTATTTGTTGATAACCACGACATTCCCCGGCCACTGCGATTCTTCATTGAATCAATCATTTTGGAATCAACGAAAAGGACCCTTAACTGAAGTTATCGCATAATATTTTGAAGTCAGTGAACAATCATTGCTCTGAGAGTTGAAATTAACTAGTTAGGTCAAAGGGCGGCATTTATCTAAAGTTGGATATAATAGGACAAGGAGAGGTTACTTCGTGTTCACAAGTACCGTTGTAGACATTGAGATCTACGTAGCCATCGGTGTGAGCCTGGAATTGATGTTCTAGATGGAACGATGTAGATTTTGATGGTAGGAGAGGGTCACCTAATGCACGATTGGATTCGTTCGACCTCTTTTTACTTGCAATATATGAGCACTTAGAAGAACAATATTGTGAACTTTATCAAACCAGGAGCACACTGTGGGATAGTAGGAGTGCTTATTAGGGGCTACACAAGGTATAACATAAGCACTCTGGATTTCGAAGTAAATCAACAGGATTCTTTTGGTCGAATAAAATACTGTCACAGAGCATCGTACAGCACTAAACAATTTGATTTTGTCACCACCACCACCACCACCACCACCATTGCAGTATTTATATGAAGTAGTTAATGGACGGATGCGTAGACTATGTATCGGTTCAGAAGAAGAAGAAGAAGAAGAAGAAGAAGAAGAAGAAGAAGAGGCGATCACTGGCACATGGTGTTTCTTGGCATGATGTTTCGGAGTCCCTCTCGAACCCATCCTCAGAGACAATTGCAAGAAAGGGTACTCGGGTCATAAGTTGGGGCCGAGTAATTGTCAAGCCAAAGAACCAACAACGGTGATGAAATCAAGGCCATTAACGACTCGGATACGGACCGAAAAAGCAGTCATTTCCTCAACTACGACTCCCAGTGATGAACACGAGGACTGCCTGCTATAGTAGGCCTGCGGTTGCCTGGCAACAACGCGCTTTAAATACTTCGCAATTTGTGCCCAAGTACCCTTTTCTGAAACTGTCTGGTGATGGCTTCGAGAGAGAATCCGAAATGTCGGGCCCATAAGGACCACGTTAGAGTGATCGCCCCTTCTTCTTCTTCTTCTTCTTCTTCTTCTTCTTCTTCTTCTTCTTCTTCTTCTTCTTCTTCTTCTTCTTCTTCTTCTTCTTCTTCTTCTTCTTCTTCCTCTTCTTCTTTTTTTTTTTCTTCTTCTTCTTCTTCTTCTTCTGAGCTGCTTCATGTAACTCGCCTGTTTTCTTATATAGGTATCGGTTCTTCATAGTTTCCACTCAGCGTTGACTCTGAAACATTTCAGTATGAGAAAATATATCGTAAACATCTATGAAGTCCGTTAAAGATTAAGGAAAATCTAACTGTCCGCAACAGCAATAAATTTCGATACTTAATCCAGAAACAAAGCAAATATAGTTTGTTAGCAGAATACGTGAACGAGGTCTGGTATTAAAAACACGAATTGTTCTGCCTTTTAAGAAGGTTACACGCAGACGCGCAAGCAACACCAAGACGCATGTTCTTTTTTCCAACTACACTGTTCTGGCTTTACTTTGATTTTGGCATTTAATTAGGATAACTACCGAAAAACAGCCTTAGAAGCTGCTGGAAACCTCCGATTTGCAAAAACGGGCCTTTGAAGTGCCCCTAATACGTTGGCTCGCACTTGGCTGGCGGCGTGCTTGTGGGTCGATCGATAACGCAAGGCGCGTTTGTTTAAACACTGTCACGGCATGATGACCATATGATACTCGTAAGTTTCCCGTGGTCAGAGAAGAGTCCATCTCCTTATAAATGGATCTCAGCCACCCGCGGTTTATGGGTAATTCTGGTTCGGGTGCCCAACCAGCCCGAACCGTTGTGTCGAAGCCTCATGCAACTGCAAGTTCAGCGCTCTTTGAGGCCTCGCTGCGCAACTTTTGCCGGCCATACGATGATCGGAGAAAGGCCTGGAACCCCAGCTGCCGCATAGCCTATAAGAACAAAGTTCTTGAACCGCATGGAAGCAGGGAGGCCCTTCAGCTCATTCAACCTTTTGAAAGTCCCAAATGTGCCCCAAAAGCCAAGCCTTTCGCGCCTGCCCAAATGAAGTCCTCACCACCTGGTTGGCCACAGAGTGTCAAGGTTAGCGCACGCTACCAGCCAAGCAACGATAACGCCAGCCAGGTGATGGAGACCTTGAAAAGCCTTGTGGATAATTTCGTACGTAAACTGTTCAGTGGAAACGGTAGTTTTGATGAAAAAGCGCTCGAGGAGTTAAGAACGACTTTTGAGCGAATACATCAAAATTCCGTGGCAAACCAGGATGAGGGTCAAAACGGCAGCAATATTGTCCAAAATAATTCCTGTGGTTCTCAACAAACTCTTTATCAGACGGTTATGTGGTGTATTGTCTTTCAGGCGTGTATCGATGTACTATCAAAACCGAACGAAACCTGTTTCGGTAGACCACCTGCTAAATCGGTCTTGGGAATACCTCGAGAACATGAGAAGTATTTTGCAGCCTTACATTGTCAGTGAGGAGGAAAAACATACTGGGTTACACTCAAGAGTTAATGTGAATCAATCCAATAGGGCAGACTTCTTTGAAGAAAGCGATGTCATTTCAAGCCACATTACAGAACAGGCGCAGTCCTGGGATTCTTATAATTCAACAACGAGTGCAGCCAGTTCCCTTCCTTTTGTTGAGAGTACTAATGCTACAGAGTTTCACCGGAAGACTTACGATTTAAAAATACAGCAACAAACTCCAGAATCCTCTTGTAGGCATAGGAGACGAGAGTGTCGAGAACTACGCTGTGAGAAGTGGATTGATGCCTTTCTTGGAGCTACCAAAATGGAAAATAGTTCAATTGTTTCTCTAAGAGATGCACGGGTGGGAACCGAAAACCAATCTATAAAACGAATGCCAGAGAAAGGCATAAACGTGTTAGCTCGCATAAGTCGTTCTCCTCAGAAAACCACTCGCCTAAACAAGGGAATTCAAACACTCACATTTCGGGAGCATTCATATTCGACAAGGCCATTAGGGCAAATCTGTCAGGATCCAGAACCAGGATGTCTTCGACGGAATTACGAGTCGTCTAGACGAGAGCTAGCATTCGAAGCCGATCGGTATCTGAATATTTTCAAACGCTGCCAGCACCTCCAGCGAAGCCTTCGTTGCGGTACACAAACAGGGAATACGGAGGAAGTAGGCATGGATGAAGAAGAGATGGATGAACATTATTTTTCTTTAGTCGAACGGCCAAGTATAAAAAACTATAAATGGCCCCTATATACCTCCACCGAGAGGGACCTGCAGACAAAAGTTGACGAGATAAAATTCATGTTGTGTAAACCCAGTTTCGTGCCAAGAATCTGCTATGAACCTGACGTTGCGTGCATCGTTGTAGTTCGACATGAGGCGGTATGCATGATATCGATCGTAATACCACTCCTCTCGTTGATTGATCTACAATGGCTGTTTGAGCAATTTCAGCGGTCGGAGTCCGGCCAGCATTTTCGACAAAGGCGTCACTTCAGCCGAGGTGACAGGTTGGTTCGTGCCCTCCCATTCAGATGCAGTTGTGAGCGCAAAATATCACTAGGAAGAATAAAGCTTCAAGAGAAGTCACCCTGTTGCTGCTCTTCTTTCAATAAACGGAGGTTAGAGCGTTGTCTTTGACTGTATCCCTTTTGGTTACGAATGAGGGTGGGGATTATAGAAACGACTATGCTCTTAAAAAATAGCCTATAAGGATTAAAGCTGCTTCCACGCGAAAGTGGGTGAACCCCAAGCTACACTTTCTATGATCACAGACCAGATCGCAGATTCTAATAAAACAATTCAGGGGTCGCGTTTTATCTTACGAATAAGACCATTTTAAGAAAAACGGCATTAATCGTACTCATTCCAGAAGTCGTATTTCTCTTTTTGCCGCGGACCTATTCGCTTTTCAAGGGATACGCGTACTATTGGAGGGTAAATAAAATACACTACTACTACTACTACCACTACATCTAATATTACTACTACTACTAATACTACTACTACTACTACTACTACTACTACTACTATTACTACTGCTACTACTACTACTACTACTACTACTACTACTACTACTACTACTACTACTACTACTACTACTACTACTACTACTAC
>WEDG01011474.1:0-108040 GCA_017591395.1 Schistocephalus solidus
ATCAGACGCATTATTTGCTTACGAATTAGTTCTATGGAGAAATAAATGGTGCTGATAACATGAAGATGCCTGAAACGTCTCAACCGGTTCAGATTCCATCGTATCATGATTTGCAAAGAATGCACTAAACAATTCTGCCTTGTCAGAGTCTTCGAGAAGGAAGTTCTTAGCTTAATTTAGTAATGGAGGTATTTCATAACCTCATTTAGAACAGGATCGACGGCGGAAGAGTTGAGCAACAGATCATGCAAATTTGGCTAGCAAAAAGCGCAAAATTCCCTCTGTCTGTTACGTACAAGACTAATCTTATAGGCTTATTCAAAAATCTCTGCAATCCTTTGATGTACAGATAACGAGCTAGTATATCGATCTTTTAACTGCTTCCTCAATTTCTTTAATCTTAACAAAAGAAAGTGAGGGACGGTGAATTCCGAAGCGTAGGGCTTGACAATTTTGGTTGGCACAAATTCCAGGATGTTATTTGAAACGACTGACATGAAAGTGCTCTTACTGAAGCTTAAATATAAAGAAGACAACAACCACCACGCTTAATAGTGTGGTCTTGTAGGTAGAGATCATACTGGTCTATGACAAGCAAAGAGTCGGAAATTAAGGGATGGGTCCAAGATTCAGTTATACATAAAACATCAGGCATTAACTCGAAAGCAATGGCTCTCAGTTGGGCCATCTTATTTATAACAGATCAAGCATTAAGTAATATGACATCTAGCGTAGTTCGAGTATCCAATCTAGGGTTATCGTTACTTATAAAAAATAAAGACTTGGTGGTGGGGAAGTAAACTGTAGAGAGGAAGGTGCGGACGAAAAGTAAAATTGTTGCTGTCTACAATTAGCTAAGCTGTTTCTGCTAACTAAATTTGGATTATTGTAGAGAAACTGATTTGGGTGGTATCCATTGAGAGGAAGGCTATTTTCTGCGTTAGAGAAAATAGGAGGCCTATAAATAGGATTTTGAGGAATATTGGAATAATATGGAGGGAGAATAAGATTTGAAAATGGAACAAATTGTTTTGGAAAACTGTTACCGTAAGGGGTACTGTTAAATAATGGGGGAGCATGTGGCTAACATTGATTTCCAGAAGGCATTCGATAGTGTTCCACACCAGCGTCTCCTTCACCAGTTGTGAATGTTTGGTATTAGAAGTAAACTCCTTACTTAGGTTTAAACTTTTCTCATTGGTCATTCCCAAGTGGTCTGTGTAGGTGGATCAAGATCATAGCGCACAGTCATGCAGAGTGGAGTCCCACAAGGTTCAGTGCTTGGACCGATCCTATTTCTCTTGTTCATTAATGATTGTGTACAGGAATTGGACTGTGATTTTGCTATGTCTGCGGTTAATATTAAAAATCTGGGAATATATCCATAATGCTGCCGATGCAGACGATTTCGAAGAAAAATCTTCGTTGATTGGACGAGTGGTCCCGCAAATGGCTCTTGTCCTTCAACTCAAACAAATGCGCCCTGCTACGCCTGGAAAATCGAAATCAGGACACTGATATACGACATCACTATTTGAACGGTATGTCACTCCAAGAAGCACACACACAGAAGGATCTCGGCGTTTGGATGAAAGACAACCTGAAGCCTTTTATGCAATGTTGCAAGGCAGCTAAATCCGCCAGGTTAATGCTGTACGCTATCAAGCGGGCATTTAAAAAGTTTTCGATGAAAACTGCTTTTTCTAAAGTCTTTGGAACGTTTGTAAGGCCACATCTTGAAAAATGCGATCCAAGCCTGGTGACCGTGGACCCAACAGGACAACAACGTGCTCAAAGCGTACAACGGCGAGACGCAAAATTAGCAAGAGGTTAAGGTGAATTGCCATATGAGATTCGCCTAAATAACCTAAAGCTCTATCCTCTGAGTTAAAGGCAGTTGCGCGGAGACTTGATACAAACCTTCCGTATCGTGCGTGGCATGGATTGCGCCCTCCTATGTGATGACTTTATCCAACTTGCATCTACGAATAATCTCATATGGCATATATTCAAACTAAGTGTGCCCCAAGTAAGATTGGATGTGAGGAAGTATTTTTTTCACCAACCATGTCTTGGAACCGTGGAATAACCTACCTGAGGCGATTGTTATGTCCCAGTCTGTGGATACATTCAAACATCGGCTTGACATACATATGTTACAGTACCCCGAAGACTATGTGACTACTTAACCAACAATATCAGTGTGCATGTACCCGCCTGCATTCACTTGACTGTTACTTCTTTAATTTGCTTCTTATTCTTGCTACTTTTATGTAACAAATAGGGATTTCAAAGGCGTAAGCCTATTTTCCTAAAATACACTGAACTGAACTGAACTGAACCACAACTCGATGCCGTAGACTGCATAAATTCTCAAGTCATTTTCATCTAGAAAACGAAATTTCCACTCTGCCCTTCAGCCAATTAATACTTGAGCAGGCTCAGAGGCTGTCTGAAGAAACAATTCTAGCTAATGAGGTCAACTGTGCCGAAAACCTTTTGTTTAATGTGGTGAAGCTCTTTTTCGTGCACAGTAAAAGCGCAAAGAAAAGCGCAGCACCCAATACTACGAGATGTCTTAGGAACGCCATAGCTGACGATGTATTGACGGCTGATAGCTTCAGTGCTTTATTGTCCAGAACATTTAGTGAGCATTCGATAGCTCCATTTCCGCCTATCCGGGTTTAGACCGGTACCGTCCTCGAAAGCATAACTTTTACTGACTGGGACGAGACCGTAGCCCTTCGGCGTTTCGTCAATGTCATAGCCCTGGATCAGATGGCGTCCCGGTCAGCGTTCTAAATGCTGACGAAAATGATATGTTTCCGTTCCTTTTGTGTAAGATATTAAATTTTGCTCTTGAACGCGAAACCTTTCTTATATTATGGAAGGAATCGCACATTCTGCCTTTTCCCAAACACGGCCGATCTACGTCATTTGACGACTTTAGGCCAATAAATACACTTCCCGCAGCCGCTAAGATCTTTGACACCTCGAGTAAAGACAAGATGATGCGTTACATAACAGAGAACACCCTACTTAATGCAGCTCAGCATGGATTCCTCGAAAAAAAGGTCTTGTGACACCTGCCAGCTCTCCTTCTTTGATCGTATGCTACAATCTAGAGACAATGGTTTTACACCGTTTATTTCTATTTCACTAAGGCTTTTGATCATGTTGGCCACGATCTTCTCCTGCTTAAACTTGCCTCCATCGACATAGGTAACAAGCTTTTGAACGTAATATCCTCCTATTTGGATGCTTGCACACAAACAGTTAAAACTTTCAATGTTATCTTCAACCCCATACGTGTGAGGAGTGGAGTTATTCAGGATAGCGTGCTTGGCCCGCTCTATTTTCGCCTTTGTGTCGACAATGTTCCTGAGTGTTTTCAGTATGGTAGGCCCTGTATGTACGCTAACGATTTAAACGTTGCCTTTCGATATAAACTGACAGATTGCAACATCGTCTTTGAGCTCTTAAAAAGAATCTTCAGGCCCTTGCTCAGTTGTGTAGCACATGGGGCCTTTCCCTTCCTTGGAAAAAATGCTCCGTTATGGCTGTTGGTAACGATCATTTGCCCCAACTATGCAAAGACGGTCATGACCTAAATTTGCCCAGAGTTTTAAGTATCTCGGCATATCAGTCAGATTACTGCACCCCGATGGTCTTGAAAGCATGCCGAACTACTGTGTATATTCTCCGAACTTTTAAAACCAGCGATATTAGAACCGGCTTTTATAACATGTACGTGAGACGTAGTCTGAAATACTGCAAGTTTTATTAAGCCTTATGCACGCTAGTGAACGGAAGATATAATTGGTCCAGTATTTCTTTACTAAAAGTGTTTTTTCTTTAAAAAACCGTAACTTGTCCTACCAAAAAAGGCTGTGAGTTTACTAACCTTGACCCGTTGTGGCTTTGCAGACTACAGAAGGGATTATTTTTACGGTTTCAACTTCTAAACTGTTGCACCTTTAATCCGCTTACTACTCTGAGGCAACTTGACCAATCTCGGTGCACTAGTTATCGAGATGTCGTTTTATTTCTTCCTCTGACACACACAGTTAGATATGGCCAGAATTGTTTCCAGTAAACGCCATAGAAACCTGGAAAAAGCTACCCAGAAGTATTAAAATTCAGCAAAGCTATCCTTTGTTTAAGAGAGCTGTCACTAGATTTCTACATTCAGGACACCTTTTACGAATTTTGGGTGCTTCTTCGGTGAAATTTCTCTTCCGATCTGATAGCTTTCGCGGACTCTCAACCCTGTGCCAGGCTTCATGCTGATGGCAATGGTGCTGGCTTTGTAGCCCGCAATCGGCTAATTCCTCAGCAGACAGCGAGCAACCGTTCGCCGACACACCTTTATCAGGTGCAGAATACCGGAGTTATAACATTAAAGGGGGAATGAATAGAGGGTGCACCTATGGCAACCCTTCCCCGTTGCGAAATTTTATCATTCAATGATCTGCAGTTTTTCTCCTTTGAAACACTAGAAAGAACAATCAGGAGTTTTTTCCCTGGCAGCTCAACCCTCTTCTGTATAACTCTTTTGACCTTGTCTGTAAACTGGCAATAAATAAATAAAGCTATGCTTTGCACTTACTGTCCGAGTTATTTTCAATAGCTTATTAATGTTTGAAAGTCGTATTAAAAACTTAGGCTGGAGAGGTGCCCGTTTTTCAAGCTTATAGATCTGTACTTTGTCACCGAAGCCGTAAAGTGATCCAGTGATACGGAGTCAGCCCATGAGAACACACCTAGGTGCACGGGTATTAAAACGCACAATATACCCAGGAAAATGCAGTGAAAATGACTGGCATAATGTTAACGAGATTCTTCTGATGTTTTTTGGATAGGATATAGAAATACAAGAGGTCTGGACGTTTGGTTCTTCCTCTTAATGTCTTCCGAGATACCTATGTTTTCCACTTACTGCACGAGTTATGTACAACAGCCCCTAATGTTTGCAAATAGCATTTAAAATTTAGTTTAGAGAGCTGCCCAGTTTCTATTCAATAGTATCTTGTTTGATTTTTGGGTTAATCTTGCAATGTGGATTCAGCGGTGTGTGTACAGAAATCCATCTTTTTATATCTAAATCGGGATAGTTTCATAACTGCACATCAAAAAGCAGTAGATAATGAAGTCAATTTTACAACAAGGTCTGTCTCCGGCCTAGCAGCTATAACATGTACCGACCTAGTACAATGGAATAAATAAATAAATACTTATAATGACAGCCGCTACTCTAAACTGAAAGATTCTGTAGATTGAGTCTATATGCAAACCGCACCTGCCTTAACATAACAACTCACCTACCAGTGGTTTGCAGTACGCCTGAACACCAGAAGGCTAGTCTAAACCGCAATACATAACTATTACAAATACATTACTTAAAAATGCTATCATTATCCTTATTAATATAGGCTGAAACTCTCTTTTTGTCTTGCGATGAATGGGTAACCCATCCATTGCAAGACATACTACTATTGCGTCACCTAAAGACCTAGTGTTATGGTTGCTAAACTTATCAATGAGCTGCCTTACCAGTCCCAAATGCACTCACTCACCACTACCCATTGCCGTAACGGGTGGCGTACTGACTGCAACTCCCAACAGTGTTCGCACGTCCGAGGGCAAGTCAAAAGTTAAATATGTCTTGCTTAACTTCAGAAAGCTGTTCAGGTGTATGTGAGACAACTGTGAACGAACAACCCACTTCCGCATTCCATCCCGTAAAGTTGACTCGCCTTGTACTCGATAAGACGTAGACGTTGACGGCGTCTCATCGGCAGCCGTTTGTGACACTGACGACGACGTGGAAGAGTGTTATGAATCCTTGTAAGAGGATGAAGACTCCCGTTCGGATGACACACTGGCTGATGACGAAGAGGAAGATGAAGAGTCTGACGGGTACCTTTCTCTCAAATTTTTGTTAATACGTCTTAAAGATTCAAGACTGTTTTTTGTATGCGACGTCTGAATGTTCTATTGGAGACGCCTCTATACACACTGAAAAACAGACAGAAAAGCAATTTTCAATGGGGCAAAGCAAGAAACACAATATCAGTCAGAAATTGCGTCCATACGACTGCGTGTCAAAGCAAGAAGTGACGCCCACGGCAGCGCAAGCACAGGCAACGGCCGGTCCAATCGATAAAGCAATGCAAGTTCACGCTGTCTTTTGCGACCTTAGAGACCTATGCGCAACGCAACACGCAACCAATCAGAACGCGAGCGCAAATGACCGCGAAAAAAACAAGCTCGATTCGCGCTGCCTTGCTATTAGGGTTGCAAGCTACTGTGCATTCTCAAGGTAATGTTTGACCATCTTTGGTCCTTCTACTGCCAAACCGAGTATAAATTGCAGATACTGTACACTGATTTTCACCATTCACCTTCGGATTCTGCTCGCATAAAACATGCATATCTCGAAATACTTTCCTACGTCCGCAGTTAAGATTTTTTGGCCTATTCATATTTTGCTCCTATTGGGGAGACTCGATTTAAAAAATTTTCAGACATAGGGAACTCGGTGGTGAAAGAATCGTTCATTAAATAAACCAACTTACGGTGTCCAATGTCCAAGATGCGTCAGAGATGGCTACGCGCAGATCGTATATAAACGCGTAATGTATCGAGGGAAGGGGGAATGGGACTCTTATATGGATAGTCAAGAAGAAATCGTCAACCCTGTCTCACTTATCGTCATTGGGGCATCTTCAAGCGAAAATATATTGAATGAGATGTGCAGAGTTGAAAGTTAACCTTCTATAGATAATAATCTGTTTTCCAATACAGTTTCCGGATGCGCCTCAAGACCTCTACAAGCAAAAGTGTATATTTCAATAGTTTTCAGAATGTCCTCAAATAAGGGAACGATAGTTCAACCATTTAGTCATAGTACTCACATACAAATTAGTACGAAAATTTCTTGATTCCTTAAGAACGTTGAGATGCCAACTTTGGTATATACCAAACCAGAGATTTATACCCACCAAGTTAATCCGCTGTCTAAGTTTATTCACTTGCGTGAAAGTTGCACATTCGATCTTAAGTGAATTGCGCTTGCCATTTGTTTCACTTTTAACTTCTCTGTACTATTTTCGCTCTTGCTTCTCACATTTTTGGCGCTCCAGTCTCGCCATAACTAGCTGCCCTACTCAAGCAGCCGAAGCCACTGTCAGCCCCAATTGCTGTGATTATTCTGTTCTAATTTTTGGTCAGTTTGGGATGATCGATGTTAAGCGTTTTGAAATACAATGACGTGAGAAACAGGAGGCATTTGATTAACAAAAGTCTGGAATTTCCACGCTTTTACAGTTAACGTAAATTGCACCAAGAGAAGGCAAAGACCAATGACATCTGCAGTTGGAGCAGTCTCTCAAACAGTCATTCTAGCAAAACAGTATTTCGGTGGCGTTCGAGATCTGTGTACATAATAATTATTCATATAAATACCGAACGCAAGTTTACAGATGAGAACACCTTACTTGGTAGGATATTGGGAAGTAAGAATGAAACAGAAAGTAAACGTTAGTAAGGATAAAAGAACGGTAGTTCAAGCAATGACGGCAAACTAGAACTTGAATAATTGACATGAGGATAGCCTGGATTCTGTAGGCTCAATGCTTGTTCATTGGATAGGGCCGGCCTACCAACTAAAGGGAGCATGGGTAAACAGGAGCTCAGAGAAAAGATGTCCCAAACATTTCTGGTAAAACTAGCTCAGCAAGCTGACTGTGGTTAGTCGATACCATAACGGTACCCATATAGGTTCAGTAAAAGGAATTCATTTATTTATTAATATACCGTTAAGAGTTACAACATAAAAGAACCGCTTGCATCTTCCGCTGTACCAACACACAGGATACTGAAGTAACAATGTTCACTCCATATAAAAAGATTTTTCACGCTTTTCATGACCTTGATGCGAGTAAATGGCACACTTGTACCCAGTGGCGAAGCTTTCATAGATGTGGTTGCTAGGACATCCAGACAGTTGCAGAACATCACTTTGAGTCACCCCTTTTATCTGTGACCAAGTCACTTGAAATGATTTGGATCACCCACGGGATTTGACAGCTTTCTCTCAGCTTGATCTTCACCTTTTTTGATATTTTGATCGATTGTATGGTGATACAGCTCTTAGGCGTCAATATTTCAGTTTGCACAAACAATATCATCATCCTCCGACGGCTATTCTGAAATATTCCTAGAGATATGTAACTTCACCATCTGTTTCGTTTCCGTTACCAGTTCTTCCTGCCCTAGCAAATCAAAACGGCTAATTCGTTTTGAAATTTGCTACATAACTTCTCTAACTTAAACTATTATGTGCATAATCTCTATTCAAACATCTCATATCACCACAAACTATATATGGGCGTCAAAATTTGCGAAGATTACAGCGTCAAAAAAAGTGCACAGACGCGATGTGAACCTGGTCACACTGACACACAGCGAGTGATTCGAGCATTACGCTACCCGGTCCCTTAACGTCCTCGGTGATAATCCCTATACCGGGACTGAAAATGTCAGAAAAAGGTACCAAAGTTTTTTCTGGTAGTTATTTCATTGGCATAAGTAAATGATGGTTGTAAAATCGACAGTAGTAACGGAAAGAACGATGGGAGTCATAAGGTTGTGCTTTCTTACGGATTTGACAGACGTCGGCTTTAAGACGCATGTCGTTATCAAAAATGAAAGCGTTGCTTGATATGTTTCGTCCCTACCACCCCGAGGTACCAAAGGACCCCATAGATGGGTGTTCTATCCAGCTCAAATCCAGTAAATCTCTGTATGCTTAAATCACGGACAGTCAGTGAATCGACAGTTAGCAGTACGGGTCCATGGACCAAGACCGTTCAACCAAACAAAGTGAATGTTGTGGGCGTAACTTCTGATGTGCTTGCACTCAAACAGTCGTCAAGGTCCGATATTAATAATAACCCAAGCGGCTAAAATGCCATATTTCCTGTACAACCGAAAACAACACAGAACCAAGCAATCAGGCTAGCTGGAGCAGGTGTTTTTCAGACAACGCCAGCGTTATAGAGATCGAGCTAGTTCCCGCTGTGTCAGAGACAGATATAATGCAAGCGAAAACGGGCGAAAGAGGAGTGTAATCGATTGCGGCCTATATCATTGTCGGGTCACGGCAACGTTACCTTTCTTGGGGCACGAAATCCCTGCGATATCGAGGGACATGCTGGACAGAGGACAAGGCCTGATAATTCTGGCATTTTCCAAATCCACAGCCTGGGTTCACAAAGAGTGAGTGTCAGCAGACCTAAAACTCTTCCACTGTTTCCTTAACGATGTTCTACAGCCTAATGATGAAGTTTCGGTGCTCAAAATCTTTATACTTGAAAAGCGATCGTCTAACACATCAGAGAATCCACGCCACCTACCACTCAGGATATTGTTGGCTGATAAAAAACAAGTCAAACTTCCGCTTTCACGACAATTCAGAATCAAAGATAACAACCACGACATTTTTTTAAAATTGGACTACACACCGACAGAGAGGATAAAACATCGATAATTAGTCCTGAAACTACGAACATGATTACAGAATAGGGAGACGAATCTAATGATATACAACGACCAGAAAATGCAGAGTCCTCTCCTAATTCATTTAATGGAACTGATTCGAATGAGGATACAATAGATTCCTTAAATGAAGAATCAAACCTCATCGTAATCAACTGGCCAAAAATCTGAAACTCACGTTGGTCATTCAAGTTAGATGAATTTAAAATCCACATCTGTGACCTTTCTCCCGGCGCTATCTCTTCGACAGAAACCTGGTTGTCTGAAAACGTGGATGAGCACGAATTGGCACTACCAGGATTCCAGTTGTTTCGAAGAGATAGGAGAGGGCGTCAGGGAGGAGGAGTTATCACCTACGTAAAACACGGACATCTTGTGTCAGAAAAAATTGAGTGGTTTGCATGCAGCGCCGAGACAATATGCCTCACCCTAAAGTACAGGGATCACATAAACTTGAAGTTCTGACTGTCTATCAAACACCAAGAAAATACCCCGAGACTAGTGCTCGTTTTTAGAGGAGCTAGAAACATTTTTTGCTCGGGCTGAGGTCTTGATCATGAGCGACCTTAGTGCACCGCTGATTTACTGGAGTGCAATATATGCGCAGGATTCAGAACCGGCTACCGATCGGCGTTTATTGAACATAGTTCTCAGGGCATTTATCATTCACCACGTCTTATTTCCCACGAGGGTGCGCGAGGGGCAGCAGTCCAATTGCTTTGACTTGGTGCTCACGAAATCGATTTACAGTGTTGATGAGGTACAATGCCTACCCCGCCCACTTCCCCCCTACGTAGAAGCGACCACGTCCTAATTCGCTGGGACTATTCAATCTTTTCTGTGCTCGAGCAACCCATCGGTTTAAGAAGAAAGTTTTGCCGTGGCCACTTAGTCAAACGAAAACCGAACTCGACAATATAAATTGGGAATCGGCTTTTCCGGTAATAGAGCCGAGGGTTGGGAAGGGTTCAGTAAGTTATTGCAATTTATCCACCGAAGCCACAGCCAGATTTCACGGAAGACGCTGAACAACAGAGCTGAATAGCTAACAAAAAGTTGAAAAAATAAGTGATTAAAAAGCAGAGGTAGTATATGAAATCTTTTGCTGATGGAAAGCTTGTGTCCACAAACGCATACAAAGCACAGAGGAAACTAGTCAAGCGACTTATCCTCAGGACGTGGCAATATTTTGAAAGATACGTACTAAACCGTGCATGAAAGGTCTGAATTTATTCTTGTTACATAAGAAGGAGCAGACAAAACAGAGACCCCATCCCCTACTGAAGACTAACGAAGACTTCTTTATTAATGAGGATGGAGAAAAAGCTGAACACTTTTCACAATTTAAAAAAATCCACATTCACTAATGAAAGCGAATTAAGTCCTCCCGACTATGACTTAGAATAGGGTCCAATGACTGAGACCGTAACATTTACTGAAAAGACTGTTCACGAGAGAGTTGGCAAAACCACTCTCTACGCTTTTCTAAACATCCTTCGAGACCGGAGGTCAACCAGCCGATTGGAAATCCGCATGCATTACGCCGCTCTATAAGGGTGGAAGCCGGGTCTCCCAAAACAATTATCGACCGGTCAGCCTTACTTCAATTTGCTGCAAAACCATGGAAAAATAAGTAAGCAACAACTAATGCAGTTCCTTGCACATAACCATCTGCTTTCCTAGGTCCAGTACGGTTTCCGTAGAGGTAGGTCCTGCGTCACAAATTTGCTCTACTGTTTAGAACGTTGGACTGAGACGGTCGATAGAGGAAATACGGTGCCCACAGTCTATATTGACTTCAAAATGGCTTTCGATAGCGTGCCGCACCACCGCCTTCTTTATAAACTCAACCGCATAGGAGTAAGAGGTAGACTTCTGCAATGGATAGAAAACTTCCTAATTGACCGCTCACAAACAGTCCATATCAGCGACAAACAGTCGGCCAAGGTTGAGGCTGAGAATGATGTTCCCCACGGCTCCGTTCTCGGCCCTATTTTATTCATTGTCTACGTCAACGATTTACCAACGAAATGGACTGTGATATTGCTATTTTTGCCGATGCTCTTAAACTTTGGCGCGTCATTCAACCTGAGGATGACGAAGACAACATGCAGGCAAACTTAAATCGACTCCAGAAATGGTCAAATGAATGGCTCTTGCCGTTCGATGAGAGCAAGTGCAACATTATACGAGTCGGGAAAAGCAATCCTTCGAGCCATACAGTATACCTACCAAATGGCATTCCATTGAAAGACGTGGATGCCCAAAAGGATCTGGGAGTCTGGATCACGCCCTCGCTTAAACCCTCCCTACATTGCGCAAAGGTAGCGAAGTCAGCGACGTCGATGCTGTACCTCGTCAAACGAGCTTTTTCAGCCTTCAATACCGACTGCTTCACCAAAGTTTTCGGGACCTTCGTGCGGCCGCAGTTGGAGTCCGCTATCCAAGCTTGGAGACCCTGGACGGCGAAGGAATTCAACATCCTCGAAACGGTCCAAAGGAGAGCAACAAAACTTGTCCTTGGACATGGCTCACAGCCTTATGAAACTTGGCTGCCTAATCTCAATCTCTTTCCCTTGCGTTATAGACAGCTTCGGGGAGACCTGATACTAACATTCCACATACTACGCGTTCAGGACTGTTGTCTTGTCTCAGGTGATTTCTTCGAGTTAGCAACAACAACGAACTTGAGAGGTCATCCTCTCAAATTACGGGTGACTAGAGCTAGGCTAGACACTCGGAAGTACTTGTTCTCTAAAAGAGTAGTCGAAGCTTGGAATAATCTTCCTCACGATGTTGTAATGTATGAATCCCTGGAGGCTTTTAGGCGAAAGTTAGATCGATATAAATTGTGGGAGCTACAACTCGAACTGAAAGCTCCAAGGAATACTCAAAAATAAGGTATTTATAATACTACTGGCTATATTTGAGTACCATTTCTTTATGTTTATTATTTTAATTCGAGGACTCACCCATGATTCCCAATTGGAGGTCCCTGAGGTCTTCCCGGCTTAGCTAGCGGCACACCTTGGTAACACCGTGAGCGTTCGCATCAGCCGAAACTGGCGGCCATAGTCCAAGAACGTTCGCCCTTGGGTTGAACCGCAACGGATCGAGGATGATCTGGGCGGATATTTCTGCCTTGAAATCTCTTAGCAGACTCTGCAACCAGCAAGGGAGTGTCTGACTGCATCTTCCGCACTTCGGTAATGATCCAGGTGACCTCCGCGATGCCCCCCGTCGGACACCCCTCCCCCCTCCAAAGGGCGACCATTTTTTATCCCAAATATCGATCGGAGGTTTTTTCACTGTCTGCTCTTTTTCCACTATGTTCCACCAAGTTGGCTCATATCAATTGGCCTCGTCAACATCCCGAGATAATATCTATTTGATACCACAACTCGCATGTAGAAAAAGGGAATTCAAAGGTACCCCACCTATATTTCCCTCAAATATACTATACTGCTACTGAAACAGATGTTGGTGCTAAATGAGTCGAAATCCCGTTTCCGGCTGAAATACCGCCCTAATTACTGAAGGAGCTCGCTGAAGAACTAGCCAAACTGCTGTCCATGCTTTTCAAAATCTCGTTTGAATCTGGCTGTGTACGCCTGATAGGAAATGCGCGCTGATCACACCGCTACCTGAAGAAGGCAGCAAGGTCCCGCTAACAATTACAGACCAATCAGTCTTCTTTCTACCTCCTGCAAAATTGTGGAAAAAATAATTAAGTGAAAGCTGATGTGTACCTCAGAGCAGCATAAACTACTATCAGATGCGCAGCTTCGATGCCGTAGGGAAGATCGCATCTAACGAACTTGCTTTATATGATGAAAATCTGGACACGGGTACTTGATGTAAAAGACACTGTGCATGTGGCCTATGTTGAATTCCAAAAGGCGGTTGACAGCGCTCTGCACCAGCATCTCATGTACAAGATAGGAGTGATGGAAAACGGAGGCAAACTTTTTACTTTGATCCGAAATTTCCTCTTTGGTCCTTCCAAAGTTGTCGGCGTAGGGGGAAAGCAATCAAGGAGCATAGTCCCAGAGAGTGGAGTCCCAGAAGGTTCAGACCAACCCAATGACTCTTGCTTATTAATAACGAAGACAACTTCCACGAATATATTCATCAATTGGACAACTGGCCCGCAGATGACTCCTGTCTTTAAACTCGAACAAATGCACCCTGCTGCGTCCGGGAATTCGAAATCAGGTCCCTGATACGCGGCTCTACTATCTAAATGGAATGGTACTCAAAGAAGCAGAAGCACAGAAAGATCTCAGCGTTTGGATGACAGGCAACCTAAAGCCTTCTACAAAATTGTGTAAGGCGACTAAAGCAGCAACTTCAAGGTTGTACTTTTATAAAGTTTGAGCCCCACATCTTACAATTTGTGATCCAGGCCTGGAGATGCTGGATGCAACAAGATTGCGACCTACTTGAAAAGGTGCAGAGATAAAACACAAACTTAGTAAGAGTGCAAAGTGCGCTACAATAAGAGATCGTCTAAATATTATAAATCACTATCCCTGAGTTATAGTGAACTGAACATACGAGACCGCAAGTGATATTTTGGATAAATGAGTAGTAAAGAAGCTTTGCATGAATGGGAGTACAGGGAAAATAGTTTGCAGTTTATGTTTCTTTTATCCAAATGCATCGTTATCTGTAAGAGGAATTAGCTTAAACCAATAAAAAATTACAAGATTAGTTGTAAATGACCTGGCCTAATGCTCCCAGATAACTATTTACACAGAACGGCTCGTCCGTCGCTGCTGAACGAAACCGATTGAAAAATCCTACCTATGGTTACAAGCACGCTTGCATATGCGACTTAAGCCCTATCGCCAGACGTGTAGCCGACAGAGACTATGGAGGTGGAATGACCAGAGCTGTTTTATTCACCAACAGTAAGTCTGGGCCGACTTCATATATAACCCACGCCAACTTAAAAGTGAATATACGAGACAAGCATTCAGGATCAACTTCTTTTACCAGAGTCCTGAAAGCAGTATTTAGGAAAAAAGGGAGAAAATGTTTTAGTTGTTGACTGCGGGACGACATTTTATAGAGTAATATGCAGTCTCCTATAAGAGAAGAATCGTGAAGTAGGAATTTGAGACCGAATAGTCAAAAAACTTCAGTTATCTGTTCTGTTTCAGCTTTTATACAGAAGGCTTGGTCAACCAGGGGGCTTCTCAAATTTTCTGTATCCAAATGCGTGCGCCGGTCGAAACGTATCTCCTAAAAACCCATATTTTTATTAATGGTACCGTATTAAAAGATGTGGAAATGCACAAAGGTCTGGGCATGTGGAAAACCGCGAACTTGATGCCATCGGAACACTGTATGAAGGTAGTCGAGGAGGCAACTAGAAAGTTGCACTGGATCACACTTGGGTTCAAAATATTTTCTTCGAAACTCTTCGAAAGAATCTTCGGCGTCCCTGCGAGACACCAGTTAGATCACGAAATGCCCGCCTAGAGACCATGGATGAGAAAATATATTGAGCTTGACTTATTTCCAATTTCTTACAGGCAATTACGGTGTAGCCCGCTCTGGACATTTCGTATTATCCGTGGCTATGAGTGCTCATTGAGACGGGAGGATTTCTTCAAGTTCGCCTGCACAAACCACCTGTGCGGCCATCCATGCAAGGTTTCCTTTAACCAGCGAGTCATACGACCATGGAACTCGCTACCAAGTGAGATGGTGACGACTGACACGACTTCTGATTTCATGTGTAGTGTATCTTTATGTAGTAATCTATGTCCCAAGGAATGTAATTTATGTTAATTAAGGCAACAACAGGCCTATTAGCGGATCATAGCTTCTAAGTTCGCAAATTGGATTAAAAGTGTAATGAAACCATTCTTATATCGTTTTTATTGTTGATGGATAGTAATTATGAAACGTAAGTATTATGAAATTTAACTGAGCACGGAGCGGGAGTGCCATAAAGGCCACATTAAGAATATGCCACCCCAGCCTAGCTCTCAGTCCACCAGTCAGCCACTCCACACAAACACACACTGGGCTGACCATGTGGTCCAGATTATCATGACAGTTGGTAAACTGCTAAGCCACGACTTTTAGCGCATCATGATAGCTTAAAACGTGCCAGGTTGTTTAAAGGGATGAGCCGTCGACTTCACTATCTATTCCCATTCCCAGGCACCCAGTCACCATCCAAGCCGGTCGGTGGACTGGTGCGGAGAATGGGCGCATCTGCTGAAATATCTAATGGCCTCGTCTGCGTGTACTACGTGCACGACCTGGCCCCCCAAACACAAGCACCAGGATTTCACACAACAGGGGGTTGAACGGCTTACATATGTGATAGTGCCAGAGGTCACATTAAGACGGAACCACTGAAGCCTGACACTCCACGCAAACACACATTGGGCTAACTATGAGGTCTGTGTGCAATTGGCAGTTGGCAGCCTTCCAGGCCACAACCCTGAACACGCCTTGAGACTCTTATGCTCAAATAACAAATGCAGCAGAGGAGCCACATGGGTAAGGAGCCGAGGGTTCTGCTTCCCTTTCACATGAGAGGTGCCGTTTGCACACACGTGCTGTTATCAAAATTGGTTTATTGATGACATTGTAACCTACAGATGAGCACGAAGAAAGGCAGCCTAAGTGATCTGATCCGGACTGACTTAAAAGTGGCTAGGTCAACAGAACTCGAGTAGAAATGTTCGAACGCGCAACAAGCTGGTGGTAGGATATCTTCGACAATGACGATAAATATCACGGGGTCAAATGGGCTGTCTGCTTTTAAGAAAAGACTGCACATTTATCTTACAAGAGAACCGAATAACCTTATGTTTGTCATCCTTTCCGATTCGATTTCTCCATGACCCCGGAAAAGGAACACGGGAATTCAGCAGACCGTCTCAAAGTGTCTGATCCGTTGGTATTTTCCTCCTCCTGTGTGGTGTCGCCCGTCACCATCTCTCCTCAGGAATTTACATTTTTCCATTCCACGTATCATGATCTACACAGAACGTTATATCCTTCCTAATACATCACTCAGTGAAATAATGGGCTTATCTCAACGCACATGATCTAAACCGTCTCCGTTTTGCTAATCGACCACTCCCATCTGGGTTCCGTTCTGGCCAATGAGCTGTCGTGCCCGCATTCCAACTTTCTGTTTCAGCCTACGTCTCCCGCGGCCTAGCAACTAGTGCGCAAAATAACGATGCTCATATTCACTAGACGATCTGCCTTTATACTTGTGCCCTATGCACCTTCAGGATAAAACCACACTGCACCCTCAAATCCCTTACGCAAAGCGGTTTTTGGTCAGAATAGTTTTGTTTGAAACTGCGGGTTCCCAGGTTTTTTATTCCTTCGCCCAGAGCCTAGTTGCTAAAAATCCACGATTTCGAATTAGTGGAAAGCATTACCATAAACATCGTGAGCGAAAAGACAATCACCGGCAGACTTCCAAAGCTTTTCCAACTTTCCAGAACGCAACTTTCCAACTCTATTACTGTTGGCTGCTCACAGAGAACAGTAATGTGGACAGTACCTACAGGCACTTCAAAAAAACTAAGAAAATGAATTCTAGAATGAGCTTGACATAAGACTTTGCACCAGGCGCAATATGCGTACCTGAAAATAAAATACACGCCTGGGAACGCCACGGTTTTTGAGTATATTCTTTCCGGTTGCTGTCAATGTTGTCGCATGTTCTGGTCGCAGATAGCTGATACCGAACATATCGGTACTCACCAAAACGCAGGCATTACCTCGGTACGCAGGAAAACCGCTAGCAGTGCTCACAAGGTCTCAACAAGTCTCTTCTGTGGCCACGGTAACGCAGTGACCAGTTCAGGTACCCACGTATCAACCTCAACACAAATAGCCAAACACTCCCAAGAACTACAGACAATTGACATTTAAACTTATGCACACTGTTGACACACCTTCAGGCCCAAAATATTGGCTTACTCAGTCAGTATCAAATCGGACGGCATCTAGCAGACATAAAAAATAAAGATTCTGATAAAAATACCCAAATTTCCATATCCTTATCAGTTCTCTCTCTCTCTCTCTCTCTCGCTCGATAGATGAGCGATCAAAGATGTGCAACGACCTGCGATTTTACTACAGGGGAGCTTGAAGGCATAACGCAACGTTCGTACCCACTCTTACTATGAGGTTAATTTTTTGACGTAATCGTAATGCAATATTGACTTCCTTCAGTAATTGGAGAGCGTGAATGGTCGGATCTATTGATATCACGGGGACTGATACGAGAGTCAGGTCTTCAGAAAGTTCTAAGAGGTGATTTATAATTGCGGTGAATTTACAAGCGGTGATGGGAATGAAGTTCCTTAGCAGCACGACCTGTCGTCTGCATGAAAGTCCACGAGAAGAGAGTGTTATGTATCACGATGACATGGACTACTGAATAAAGGATATAAAGAGCTATCTCAAAGAATTGAAGGCGAACACTTGCTGAGCACATACATAACATACATACATAACATTCTTCATTCGTTGATGAACGCTCACCGATCGATAACGACACTCACCCGTCCCGATTTGCCTTGGGGTTCATTCTTGAGGCCAACCAACAGCTGCATAGCGGCTAATAGTAGCAGAGACAAATTAACAATGTGGAAAAAGACAAGGGGAATGGAATGGCCATTCCTGGCTCATTAGCTGGCATCAGCCAGTCATGCACAACCCCAGGTGGAGCCCCACCCGAGGCTCAAAGCCGCGACCTGTTGATCAGAAGTCCAACGCTCTAACCATTGAACCTTCCCTTTTTGTCCGAAATGTTGATAGGTCATAGTTGAGAAAACATTTTACGTGATGTTGTTCGAGTTCGGCACACTGTAACATCGTCAGCCATACAGAAAATGGATGGCGAGGCGGTAGATTTTGCGCAAACTTGGGCCTGTCATATGTCAGCATATAATGGGACTGTGAAGTCTAGTTGGCACGCTTAACGTACAATATATTAGCAGAAACGAAAACAAAAAGCAAAACGGCGGACTTTTAGCCACGTGCGAGCACCCTTAATTTTTCAGTAGTTCAAAATGTACACACAGAAGGCTAATTACAGCGGCCATTTGCTACGATGGAGAAGTAACGGCGGTGGTGAGTTCATTCAAAAAGGCAGAGTATGAGGCATCTCAGATAGGCAAAAAGATAGCCGAAGTGATAAAAATAAACTTCTGGATAACCATAGTCGCCGTATGTTTAATGGTCAGAGATAGGTGTTGTGACTATCACGCTAATGAACAACATATATAGTGTCTTGCATCGACCTTCGTCGAATAGGTAAGTTAGAAATTAAGTTGATCACTCAATCTATTGGACGTGCGGCCTTCGGTCGACTTCCCCGAAAACTCTAGAATCCCCACGAATCATGAGAAAAATAAGTGTATGTTAGAAAATTTCGACGCGAATGAGACATGGGCTCCTAACCTAGGAAACGTATGCCCTGCGGAGTTTAAGACCACGGGTGCTTACGCCACGTTGCCAGAAAGCAATCACAAAGCCACGATACAACAGCTGTCACTTGTTCTTAAGACCAGTTAATGCCTGTGGACATGTCAAGGAAGAGTAGGGTGTAAACTGAAGAACGAAGATTAACCATTCTGCAGACGATGACTCTGGTTAGTTAATCAGTGCAAGGCGTGGATGGCAGCTACTAACTCGTGGTAGCACAGACGACTAGATCGGTAAAAGGACCATAACTAGGATTAATTGCCTAACACCAATCAGCCGTCTTTCCACACACCAATCAGTTTGAAATGAAAGTATGCTAAGACGAACAATGGGCTCGTGTTCTACAGCAGGCTTCTAGAAGCTAGTTGCCACCTGCGTTGCAACATAGCAGGCCCCGATCTACTAACCAAAGCAGAATTCGAACAAACATTCGCAAGTGCAAGAGAAAGACGCTTACCACACTAAGGTAGTTTCACATGGCGGTTGAAGAGGTTACTTGGAAGTAGTTGGCGATATCGGCAGTTGCCTGGGGTTGAAACTGAATGTCGAGTAGAGGGACGAGTCAGCTGAAAGTGACTACCTGACGCATCCAGGTTCTCTGTGTGATTTCCAATCCCTCCAAATAGCCATCAATGTCTGACTAACATGATAGTTATTATTATAGTCAAAGGTAACCCAAACAAGTCTCCGACACCAGTTTCCATCAAACCATACAAAAACAAAAAGATTGCAAAGAAAATAGGTGATGCGTGTACAAACTTGTGTCTCTGTCATCGTCTATTGTTGGAACCCCGTTAGATCAAGTGAGATGGAGCAAACAGGGGAAAAATAATCGGACAATAGAAGATTCTGTTCATGGGAAAGAGCCAACTGCTATGATCTTGTTCGGTGGCTTTGAAAAGCTGCAGCTAGCAGGAGACGAGACCCAGGGACAAATCCTACCAGCCCTATCCGGGTTAATTACTTGCTTTGTCGAGACCCAAACTGAGAATCTGTGGAGCGCGCTGTTACAGTCCAGTAGGTAGGGGCGGCAATAAAAATAGCAAACGCCAAAAATAATTAATCTCCACATCATCTCCAACTACCGCCGAGGTGGAATAATCACTGGGCAGAAATTAGAAATGCGAATATCTCGCCCAGCTCCACATTTATCAACAACAATAAGGGCCGAACGACTGCGTTGATGAAGTGAGACAGAAGGATGTCGAGCGTAGAGTCGGTGACAGAACTCGTGAAATTTTAACCGAAATTCGGAAATGCGTTTTGGTTACGAAGGATTACTTAAGTGGGGTTTTAATAGCGATTATCGTGAAAAATAATCCCACGTAAGAATGCTAGCTTTTGAATGCACAACATATTAGCCATCTAAAAAACCGTATTTTATGAAAATGACTGCTTGAACAGTAGGAATTAGTTGTACAGGTGTTCGATGCCCCTATAAACTCAAATACACTTTATAAAAAGCATAAATCAAAATATTCTTTCTTGTGCTCACTTGGCAGCAGATAACGTTCTCCACACGTTATACTAGCGAAAATGGACTCTTTCAAGTTTTAAATGGTTTATTTTCGACCCAAAAATAAGTTGCAGGCTGATCTGCCGTTGCATCTGCTGTTAGTCTTTGCAGTATACCGGCTGTTTTCTCTTCACCTAAAGAAAATAAAACCTTTCTCTATGCCATTAAGAAGATACCAAAACGGGCTCCAAAATTTTGCAGTGGATGTGAGCCGGATTAAGAAAAGAACAGACACGACACTACCTGAGCGGACGTCGCACGGTTTTATAAACTCTCCGAAAGATACACTTTTTTAGACAAGATTTTCAACCAAATAAATTCAAGAAAAAATATTTTGTAGGTGTTTTCTACAAAATGGGCTTGAATTTATAAGGGCATCGAAAATCAGTATAAAAATGCATACTAGTTACGTGGTCATTTTGTACCGAATGTGGTTCGGTAGAATGCTGTAAAGTGCATTCAGACGCCGGCATTCTGGTGCGCCGGAAAAACCTTGGGATTAGCTGCAGGATAATCTCCATTAAAACCCCACTTCAGTAATCTTTCCTAATCAAAAACGCATTTCAAAAATTCGCTTAAAATTTCGTGAGATCGAACACTGATTGTAGGGCATGGACAACGCAAAAACGAGGGACCTTACCAACCGGCTAAAGCGTTGGACAGGCTCTCGGGGAAGTGCAGGTTTCGGAGCGCAGTAACGTTCGGTTACATAGGTAGGTAATAATAGTCCATGTAATAAAAACGGAGGGGTTGATGAAAATAATGGCGTTTTTTTGGAAAAATAGGTATTTTATGGACAAAACGCAAAAAATTTGACAGTGGGCATCAACAGCGTACAAGTGGGACAATTTAGTTGCAGCATCCAAAGGTCGAACCGTCACAAAATGTAGATAAAATGCCCGCATAAAAGTGGGATATCACAGGAAACAGACAGAAATTGATGACAGAATTATCACCATAAAAAATATTGGAAGCGGTGAGCACGTTTGTACGACAAACTAGGGTGAGAGAAAAGCCATAAAAGTGCAAAAAAAACTAGGATCAAAACGCAAGGTAGACAAGAACTCCAAGGGGTCTCAGGCGCGATTATACCTCCACTAGTAAAACACAGAACGCACAAGAACACATAAAAGTCAAATTTTAATGAACACAACCAAACGCTGTGAATCGGAAAACGAAAGACGAGACGGAGCCGAGGGAAGGAGGAAATGAGAAAAGGAAGATCACAATATGCTCAAGGGAAAAGAAGACCAGATGTTTGTTTACCAAAAAATAATTTATAGTTGATTGGTCGCAAAAAACAGCGCAGGCGGAATGTGGGTGAGGAGTGGAGGTTGTGGAACCAGTAAGTAGACGGAATTTAACTGAACAGTAGATGATTGAGATGACAGATGGCCTAGGGAGTGGAGCAGTCAGTTTCTAGAATAGCCAAAACTGGAGTTCGGATGCCTGCAGAGACAAAGACAGACAAGATTGTGGATAACTGTAGAATTCCAGGGGAGAAGTGTCTGTAGATTACAACACTCCATGGACCCCAAGCATAGTGAGTGTACGAAACTCCACGGTTCTACGAGGTGGCGATCAATGTTTGCAGTCGGTATACCATGTCTCTAGCAAAGGTCAACAGCTTGGATGCCTCATGAAGCTCAGCACGTTCTAAAACGAGAATAAATAGTGATTAAGAAGCAAAACTCGGACGCCCAAAACTAAGACTAGAAGGATGACAACACAAAAGCAGTGCGAACCTTGCTTTCTAAAATGACGTTTTCGAAGAGGGCGACACAAGAAATCAAAATGAAGAACGACATGTGCAGTTATACGACGGACGCACACAAGAGCTTAAAATGACACCCCAGCCACAGACCAGGCTGAGGTACTGGAAATTCAGCTTCAGGAAAAGACAAGCTATCTGATCCCAGCATGAATAAGACCATATAAGATGCCTGTTAGACATCTTCGAAGTGCCAATATCGAAATCACAAAGATAGCGTTCGACAAAAAACAGGTGGTAATTAAAGACACAAAAGTGGATGGGAAACAAGAGTCCAGGTTGGGCGATGATAACCGTCTCAAAAAAATCAGGTAATTGCCTTTACCCGTCAGAATTCAACGTCTCGTGCATATAAAAATGCTCATTGAAGGGCAGACAGGGAATAAGATCAAAATGCTCCTAAATGCAGATGAGTTTCTACAAATTTTTCCCTTAGCAAGTTTTTTTCCATTTTTGTAGTTCTAATTTATAAATAACCACAATGCGAGCGAAAGATTCAGTTGAGGTTTGACTACCGGGTAGGATTGGCCATGGGCAAGATCTAGAATGGTTTTAGCGTTAGGGAAAGGTTTACGGATCAGTTTTAGATCCGGTGTTGAGGCTGGAATTGGGTGATTAAGCATAGGGTTAGTTCTACCCATAATTTTATCCCTAACTCCATCCAACAACACATATGTGCAACCCGAACACACCGTAAACGAATCACTAACCATAACCCGTTAGTCCACTCAAAACCAAACCGTTGCCATCTCCAGAGCATGTCTGAAATACGAACTACTATAAATACAAAACGTAGCTAAGAAAATGTCATAAACATTAGCAAGTGAAAGAGAAAGGTGATGCTGGTCAGAAGTTAAAGAGGACAAACCAAAAGCCCAAGTGCAATGAAAGCGCACTTATTTCGCGAAGGAGGCTTACTATTCGAAAAGACACTTGTTCAGTATTTTATACGGTAGCGATGCCTTGTATGGCCGCCTAAACAGGACATGGAAAAGGGAACCGTCCACAGTAAAAGTGTCTTTGCGTTAAATTCAAAGGAAATTATGCTTAGGATTAAGGGGAGGGTTAGTGTTAAGTTTAGGGTTAGGTTTAAGTTGGATGTTAAGGTCAGAGTTAGGTTTAGGGTCAATATTACACTTAGAGTTACGCTTATTATCATGTTAACTGTAGGGTTTGGGTTTAGGGCAAGGCGAAGGTTTAGATTAAGTTGGCAGTAAAGTTAAATTTTAGGCTTATTGTTAGGGTTAAGACACGGGTATATTTACCCTTCCCGAAATTTACCGTAAGGCCACCTATCTTAAGCGGGCAGGGCAATTCCTATTCTACGTCCTGTTTAGGCGGCCATACAAGATATCCCTACCCTTTATACATTTGGCGCGAATGAGCTGCGAACCATTTCTGATGCAATACAACGCAGCACAGACAAGGAAGTAAATACTCAATCAATGGCCACCGAAAGCGAGATCAATGTCAAACAGTAAATAAAGAGATTGATTGATGAACGTTCACCGTTCGGTTACGGGACTCACTCGTACCATACTGCCTTAGGGCTCACGCTCGAGCTCCACCGGTAGCCACACAGCGTCCAGTATTATAGGCAGAACGGCACGAGTGAGGCCTGTAACCGATACGTCAATAGTCCCGATCTAAACCGGCAAGACAACGAGCCCGTGGCGCAATAGGTTAGAGCGTTTGACTTCTAATAAACAGGTCACGGGTTCGAACCTCGGATGGTGCACCACCTGGGGTTGGGTATGGTAGGTCGATGACGGCTAATGAGCCAGAAATGGCCATTTCAGTCTCCCTTGTCATGATCGGCAACGTTCGTCTGAGAATATTCACATAAGGAAAACTCACATCTAGTTCCGGGACTACCAATGAAACTTGCGATTAGCGCTGTCAAGATTGGGACAGAATATAAAGACAGGGAACGTTAAGTTATATTTTAGGTGCGTAAACAAACCACAAATACTACAAAGAAGCAAACCCGGGAAAAACATGTGCACCAGTCAAATCGAAAACCTTGCTGTTCGGCTGCAACATATCCATTAATTCGACCAAGGCCATCAAAACAATCCCACCTGTGAAAAGCCTCAAGAGTCCTTCCCAGACCTTAACGGGAACCACCAGAGTTTCCGAAGGAAGCTAAAGCAACTTAAGAATGGCACGCATCATAGCTCTCTCCACACAAAAAACAAAACTCGATGAAGGTAAATAATATAGTTCCTTTATTTTAACCCGTAAAACAGGCACAATCGTGCGAACAAGTAGACAATGTGGTAATGGGGTTCTGTTCTTCTAATCCCGAGTCTGTAAATTTGTCCACTCTTTTCTACGTTTTCGTGTTTTTGTTTTACTTTTAATTCGCTTAACACGGTTCATAATTAAGTTGTCTGCGTGTTCCGAACTACGGTCCAGCCGTTTTCGAAGTGATTTTCTGAAGAAATGCAAACCTTTGTGTACAGGGTTACCTGCAATCATATTGCTTTATATTTGTACTTTCAAAAAAACTTTAAAAATGTTCATAACAGAACGAAAAATTAGACTCACCATTGTAGAAACGTATAATGTCGGTATAATCTACGCAGTAGAATAGAATAATATCGCGGTAGCACTGAATGAGAGCGAAGGCCAGAAAAACGCCAAAATCATGAGTAACCAGTCGACGGGCCGTCCAAATAGTTTCCCAAACACGGAAGACGTCATCGTACTTAAGTTCTGCAGGAGATAGCAAAAAGACATAAAAACAACAGAAATCGAACAGGGGCCCAGATGACCCAAACAAGAGAGCGTATAGACGCGAAACACCGGTTAAAATACAAAACGAGGGTCACAGCCTAGGGGTAGAATCTTAAGTTTAAAAATGCCTGGTAAGAGAATGTCCAAAACAGCGTCTACGATAAGAAGATAAAGCATGACGGCAGGCGCGCAAGCATCAGACCATGTTTCTACAATTCGCTAATTTACCTATATCAGTGAGTCAGACTCAAAAGCTTCTTAGTGTGGCCTTTTTGGATTTCACACGCATGTAAGATCCGAGCCGGTTTCTCCTGAGATCCTAGTATACAGTAGGTGTCCTAACTCATGAAATCCATCAGATTTCATGATTCCCGGCCAGTTTCGCGGAATCAGTGCACACTGCGTCCACCATCAATAAAGAACCGATCCTTAGGAAATATATGGCTTTTTGTGGTTTACAAATTAACATTACATTGTCTAGAAATGCTAATTTTTTAGAATAGGTACGGATTACGAAAATTTGAAAAATTGACCTAGTTGAGTAAACTGAAGTTGTAAATGCCTTTCCATGTAAAAGCCTTTCCATGCGAAAAAACGAGTAAATAAAGCAGAAAAAGCCAAATTACTTTTGAAAATAGTCTTTTTCAGAGTTTTGCACATACATATTTCTCTAGATTAAGCACGACGTAAAGTATGGCCGTCATCAAGCAGCCTAACATGAAAGTGTATATTCCAACACCGTTTCACAGGACTTGGTAGTTTTTCTTCCGTTTGTACATTTTCTTAGATGTGTTTAACCAAGGCAAGCAGATTTTCGCTTGATTGCGCCGATAGGGATGTCACATGAATATAATATTTCATAAGCTTACATGTTCACAGGTCGGGCGATGACTAATAAATTTAAATAGAATCGTCAGGTGCAATCGTAAACGTACCATTTGCTGTATATAAACACGACTATTCTATTGTTAAATTTCTCTATAAATATTTTGTGTTTTCTATTACGATGAGTGGCAGATAGTCTTTGAAAATGAGGTGAATTCTTTAAGATTTTCAGTGTGTTCAGTCAACTGCCCATGAATGTACACTCCGTTCGATGTGTTTGGTAAACCCTCCAAATAACATATTTCTTAAAGAATTTACTGGAGCAATGACATTTTGGGCATTCTTTCGAATGCAGACGGCCGTCTGGGTCATATTTGTAGACTCATACAAACATGAAAACTCACTGCCATTAAAAATGAATGTCCACAAAAAATCTTGGAAAATATATGCCTACAATTAGTTGCAAATTTCCTATAATAAGTTACCTTTTTAAAAAGTGCTTATATTAGATGTTTTGCTGTCGAATTCCTGCGTAATGAACGTTTTTTCAAAGGGAAGTCAAGAAAAAACTGGGACATTTGCACCAAATTTTCGACTTCACTGAAAAGTAAGGATACAATTTCTGTTGAAAATTACAGAACTCTCTTTTCTCTTTCTATTGGAGCATTTTTCGATATCTTTGCTTACTTCTCAGTCTGGTTCTCAGCTTTGGAACACACAAGAGAGTGGCCGAATATATACTCAGATTTTGCGATAAAATGTGAATTTTCTGCCCCTTCCGTTTCAAGTTTCCTTATTCATTTATAGTCAACTGCAGACCGAAATTGTCTTTTCAGGCTTCGTGTACGCCGTAACTGCGAGAAGTCGCGGTGTATCATCGCATCTCGTATATATGCGCGTTTAAGGTCCTAACTATCGGTGTGGTAAAACAAAGTACCTTCACAAAAGTTTATTACAGCGTTTTTAGGAACAAAACGTCATAACTTTTCAAAACTTGATTTTTTAAACTAAATTTGTCATCATTTTATCGAAAAAACTGTAAGCTCTCAAACTCGCATCGACCTGATTTTCGTGAAAATAAAACAAAATGTTCGGTTCTCCGAAAGGATATATTCCAAAATTTTCGGGCTTATATTAATGTTCATTCATAGTAATGCGCATAAAAGCAAAATGTTTTGACCTGTAGCGTGTAATAACGTAGGAAAATTCCTGGATAGCAAGAAACGTAGTATTTTGCCCCATTTAGCCCCGTTTTTCCATGAATAAACTGATCTGAAGTGATCTCTATATTTAACAACTTTTTATTCATCAATTTAATACAACAAACAGAACTAACACCTTCAAATACCTGCCCTGCTACTACCTCAAATTCTGATATATACATTTCATGAGTTAGGCAATCTACTGTAGCAGCGCGGAGATCAGTTCGTGCGTGACACACGTAGGCGAACTGGTTGGCTTTGTCACGCACGGTACCCCAGCCCAATTTCGGTAGTCATTACGCAGTCTGGTCACCGAGCCCAGGTGGGTGAAGGAGGAGGGAGTGCGGCAGATGCTGCGCAGGTCTTCTATCAAAATTAAGTGATTTACATGCGATTCACTGTTCAACACCCTTCAACTTGAAGAGCACATGACAGATATGTTCGGTTATGATGACGTGATCAACAGCATATCAAACAAACATCAGGTAAGACGCATGCGATGAAATTTGCCAGTAACAATGTGGCGAGGGAAACGTCACACGTTAGAACGTGCACAGTTCAAACACATGAGGGACATCATCTGGTGTAGCCTGGTTCAAGTGTAAAAGAGACGATATCGTGTGTGACATGCGTAGACGGGCTACTACGCATGCGCTCGCTTCTGCGTCATATTGACGCTGTTTTGTCACTGGAAGACGGTGAGTATGAGAGGGCAGAGTGAGATGGATTCTGCGTAAGTCTACTTCACTATAAACAAATTCACGCGCAAACCATCAAAAAAAAGACCGCGCTAGACAAAGGTGGATAGTATCATCCACGGCGGTCTGTTAAAGTGATCAAAGGTCTCATATCCCGTCGACTGTGAATGCTACACGAGAGTGGCGTTCACCGATGGATCCTTATGTACACAAGTCGATGGACAGATGAGTTAACATAGAAGACAGTACGATCGTGACGGCCACCGGCGTTACTCTGAGGGGTCAACGTCCACCTGCGTATGAAGTAGGTTCCAGTCAGGGAGAGTTGGGCAACACCCCCGAGCTTTCACTTAGCACAGTCAACATATTTCACTAGTGAGGTTAACCAAGCATGACCGAAAGAGGAATTTTGCGCAGCGCCTGACCAAACCTTATCTGACCCGCTCTCCGGTGACACGCATGGGTTGGATCGCTACACCGCATGAAACAGACTTCACTCCATCAGACACCACATCGTTGAGAGCTGCCAGCAAAACAGCTGACGAAGTCACGCTTGAAACCTGACTCATTATCCTGCGGACAGAGCTATTCAGTCAGGTAGTAGCTCTACAAGCGAAGACTCTTAGGGCGCTGTGATACAGCCAAGGCGACTCAGAGTCATTTTTATGATAGAGAACAAAACAGACCCAGACTGGTTATCTGTCCCCAATAGAATTGCCAACCACCGACAAAACACTCCCCCACGTCTCATGGATTCAGCAGATATGCTTCCAGTAGTTAAAGAGCATCAGACATAGACAGAGAGGAGAGACATGTTTCGTGCCGGTAGGTGGCGGCGGCGGCGGAAGCAAGCACTGCAATGCAGTTATTACGAAGGCAATTATGGTTAGGTTCGACAAGCAAGCCGTGCACACTAAAGGTTACTGTTCAAAATAATTATGAACATTTTTACCAGCAATTGAGGACGAGTTTTGTAGAAAGACATTGCCAGGAAATTACTTAGTAAAGTCGAAATAGGAACTTATTTGACCATCTGTAGCGCAGTTTTACAGAATGCGGGAGGCTGAAACACTGGGTCTAATGGTTCCAGTGGTATAATGTTTCTGGGCCTTGAAATTCCATTCTATAGATATCATACTACGGCATATAAAAAACTTGCAAAACAACCCAAAAGTATTCGGTATACGGCGGTTTGAGTAAGTAGAGGCAAAGTATAGAATCAAAGAAAAGGATCAGTACCCACTAACGGCAGGAAGATAGGTCGGTCGGACCAACTTACCACGCTTGAAGTCCAAGAGGAACCAACGATAAAAGTAGAGATGCGCATTTTCCTCGCTTAGATGCATGTGCGAGGCTATGACAGGATCGATCACCTACAGTGAAAAAAAAACATCCACAGCGGCGATCAGGATTTCGAAAGTGCCTCAATTTAGGATGAAACAGACAAAAGTAACCCCAGTCCCACCCCCAAGGGTAAAGAAGGTACACGCAATCAGTAACCCAGAAGTGGAGAAACGCATTTCAGCCTATCCGTTTTAATAAGAGGGGTAAGACAGACTGTGGAGACTGTTCAATCTCCGTCACACCTCCCTTAATGCTACCGTTCGTGTTAGGGATAAAGTTAAAGGTTATAGTTTGGCTTAGGGGTTTATGGTTACGCATTAGAATTAGGTTTAAAATCAGGCGATTAACGTTGTCAACTTCAGTCGCGACCATAACGAGAGCTGTACTAAACGATATCTCCTTTTTACTTCCTCTTTAGATGCAATTGATCATCACCGGATGGGATCAACTCGCCTGAAATGGCTTAACAATAGCTTCGGTTTCGATTTTCTTTCTTGCCCACTTACAGCTCCTAATTTTAGGTATTTCAAATAGCGCGCTCACGTTCTTATGCTTTATTGGCGTATTTAAATGTAAATGTAGTTTTTAACTGCTGCGTCCCGAAAAGCGCTGTAAGTCCGCTACGTCTGGTCCACCCATAAAACCTACTATCACTACTTATTACAGGCGTCAATACCTCCGATTTTCTGAGTGGGGCCACTTATTTAATCGTTGCCAATTTTTAAATAAAATTCAGCGACGCTCGGATAGAAGTGATCTTCTACAGCGAGGAAAGCTAGTGGCAGTTGCAATACCAAGGCCAGCTTGTATCTAATCGTCTTCTAGAGGTTTGAGAAGCGCGGATGGCACTCTTCGAAAGTTATCTAACCTCCAGTAGAGCTTGTAGATGTTGAAATTGATTGTAAATTCGACTGCTGCCAAGGGCGAATGTTGAGGCCGAGGGGTTGGATGTCGAGGTAGGACTTGCGCCTGTAGTCGAAGAGGGGGAGTTTGGAAGCTGCTCAATGGCTGGGGGCTGCACGTTCGAGGACTTTGGCGATGCATGTACTGTGGTGGCGCTCGAGTGGGAACGTTGACGCGGTCTGGTGTACTCGTAAACCTTGGAGGGGGCCCGTTCTAGAGTGACTCGTTCCAATTGGCTGGGCGAGACGACACCCCCTGAGCTTGGCCCCGGGAGTGGGAAGTTGGCCAGCATTGTCTGCATAAGCTGGCAGAAACAGGCGTGGGCGAGAGCCTCATCATCGAGGATGACTAGGAGAGGCGCCAGTAAGTCGCACATCCCCTGCACGTAGCCCGTCTCCAGGTGCTGCCAGGTCCACGTGCACATGATGGTTCGCAGTCTGTAGAGGTTGGCCGAGGCATCTAGACTGGCTACACACAAGCCACCTGCCTGCTCCATCATGTTCTCGCTGTGCGGCGGTAAACCTGAAAGGGGTGCGGAGAGGAATGGTAAGTTGAGGTGACGAAGAGGGCGTCGTGGACGCAGCTACTGTCCGGTAAAGGTAAGATGGGGTTGGAGGTAGCTGGGAATTGATATAACCTGCCAGCAAAGAAATGCATACCTTGCGTGAAATAGGGATGATTTCGGTCGCAACGCGCCACATCCTTATCTATACGATGAATATTGATGGCTAAGGCTTCCAGAACATCCGCCTGCAATCGAGACAGATAAATTATGCAGGAGATACAGATGCAAATTACGAGTTAACGAAAAATAGAAATACTAACCAACGAAGGAATTACACAGAAATGAAAGGACAGAAATGCATGCATCCAAGGAAAATCAAAAACGAACATAAATAACTTCCAATGGAAAAATGAAGGTTTTTGGACTGTCCTAGAGCAGATTTGACAGGGTGGACCACGAAGCTCAGAAGAAGCCTCACCTTGTAGGTACTGTAATCGGACATTTTTAATGAATTTTCTTGGGGAGTTTGAACACCGGCGGGTCCCCAACAGCCGCTCGGATTGGCTCAAGAACCTAACCACAAGTCAGCGACAAGCAAACTTATTTAATGGCGGTTCATGGTCGCCATGGCACAGAGCCATCGTCAGGATTTTAGGCCTTTTATAAGGCAGTCAGTGTGCCAAACTACAGCCCTCCGCGCCCTGGTAGCACTGTCGCTGTTGGTCCGCGACCGCTTATTCTTCGGACCCGAGAGTATGCTTATTTCACAACTAACTTTCACTGGAGACCTGTGGCCGCGCCGGGTAGCCAGCAGCTAGGCTAAGGGGTAACCCGCCTGTCCGAAAAGCATCATCTTAGGTTGAAAATACTCCGCATGCGGCTGAGAAGGGTTCAACTGCTATTCAGAAGTGCAGAAATAGCAAATACTGTAGGTGACAGAGAAAAACTTAGAAGCATGCGTACACTCGACATGGTTGTAAGCAGCGAATAAAAGTACAGGCGATTAAAAGCACCGAAAGCAATAAGTATTAAATAAACCAAGAAGCTGATCGGCACACAAGAAGGAATTAAGATGAAGTAGCTTAAATGCAATGGAAAAGCTAATCAAGCACAAGAATATTTTCAATACCGAAAATATTTCATGCAGTGGTGACAAAAATTTGCATAGATAAATCGGATCGGTAAATGGCCGGCTGATAACTGTAACTAAGCCAAAAATGACCATTACAGACACTTTTTTCATTGAAGGTAGTACTTCTAGGATATCGGGAGATAGGTGGAGCAGATTATCAACTGCAAGGTTTGAAATGTAGGTTGGTAGGCTTCCAATAAAAGCAAGTGGTTTTGACGTTTAGAAAAGTCGCAAGGCGAGCAGAACGTCCATGAGCTCCAAACGAAGACGTGTACAACAGAGCGAACATACGTGAAAAGACCAAGGGATACCCGTGAACAAAATGGAAAAAAGAGCTTCTGCCAAATTGTTATCTTGTAAATCCAAGTACTTAATCGCCTACAAAATGCTATATAGAAAGAGCGAAGGGTATACCGACATAAAACATCTCAATCTTAACGTCGGAAACCATGTCAATTTATGCTGGAAGATACCCCATGGGGGTGGATGGTTACTTGCGAAGTATCGCCTATTGAATGTGGTTTCCGGCGGTGACCCTGCGCAGATTCAACGCTAAATCATACAAGGGTACATTTTTGACGATATCAGTTATACGCAGGAACAGGAGACCCTGTGGGAAACAAAACAAACTCACGGAAAAACAGACGCCGGAAGTTTCTTCACGTGAATAACGACTTCGTCTTTTTGGACCCGGTGCCAGCTCATGGTCGCCAGGCTGCGTGCAGAAGAGGTTGATGCCTGCCATGGCTTTTCCCTTGCTTGCCTCTACCTCATACTTACCACCAGCCTCGTTCGACTCCCGACCGCTGTCGCTCAGGTCAAAGAGTGCGTGGTTGGCCGAGCGACTGTGGAGTACCTGGATGTCGGCCTGCCGGCCAGGGCCGACAAAGAGAATTAGGACAGCTGACAGTACGTGAGAGTTTGGTGGTCTGAGGAGCACATAGGGTTTCGAGCTGGGTCTTGTCTCGCACCGTTGGCATACAGTGGTGCTGGGGACCGGAGGAGCTGACAGCGTCGGTGTCATCGTCCGTGGTTGTGAGAGTGCAGTCCTCAGTGCCATCCGTAAGGTCCATGGACATGCGCCTTTGCTGCGGGGAACGGTCCCGTCCCTCGAAGACGATACGCGAAGTTGCCAAATCAGCACCTTGTCAAGAAAAAAAAATTAGCGGAAAGAATAGGAAAAGAAAATTTGCCGCCAGAATATCAGCATAAAGCAACCGATAGAACGTCCAGGTTGAGGGGAGTAACAGTTAAATTCACTTACACAGATTTATAACTGCAGTGTGTGTAAAATTTCTGCAAGGACAGCCCTGGAGACCACTGTGAAGACATCGAGCTTCAGTTACGATGGAGAACTCACACACACAGAATGTTGCATTAGGCACCGTTTAAATTTAACTGTTTTTGATGTATCTCCCATTTTTCTGAAGATTAACTAGGGTATCAGATTCGAAAATTCACACGATAAAATACTTTTGTTCCCAAATAACTTCAATTAATTATAATTAAATTTATTGAGATACCGGCATGGTAAACCAGCGGGCTATTACGGATTGATCATAAGCACATACATTTGCGGCAGATAGTTTGTCGATAGCAGGCGACGAGAGCTGCCGCTGTTCCGCATAAGGCATACGGAGCTACTTATATTGAGGGAGATTTGCGGTGCACCAGCCTCATTTAACACTTTTTAAGCCACTCGTGTTCCAATAGCAAAAAGACTAGAGATGGGAGAGAAGTCCATTCATGGAACACTATGCGGATTGTCACTCCAGTGGGAGCTGCCGCGAATTGGAGTATCAAGAGGGAAAATTGCGCGTAGCCTGAGACGCAATTTAGCTACCCGCATTCAGCGTGGTTCAAATGCAGGGCAAGATCAATTTGGCGCACCGAAGCATGTACGCAGTAGCTGAGCTGTTACAAAGCCTTCGTCTACGCGTGCTATTTACGTGATACACCTTTGGACGATAAAATGCAAGCTTTCCTCGTTCAAACCTCGCATAGGTGGCAGCTGCCATATGGCCGTAGTACGGAGTCGCTGCCACCTGGATCTCAGTCGAGGTAGCCTGTCAAGCCACAACTTTTGAATGCCGAATTTTAGGGCCCCAGAATGGCCCGAAAATGCGAAGTAATTTTGTTTAGCGAACACTGTGCGCAGAGCAGGCGGCACTTGCTCTTCACATTGCATTGCGCACCAGTAGCCATAGTGAGACTAATCGTCCTAAGATGCGATTACACAGCTCTGGGACGTAAGTCTATCTATAACATAATATGACCGACTTTGAGTTTGGGGAGAGGTTCGTGACAGACAGAAACAGGCAGAGGAATTTTGACACTAACGAAAACATTTTTTCACTTTTTATATATTTCGGATCCACAATAGCGTCGCTCAATCTCCAAGACCTTCTAAAAAATAGTCCTATGCCCTTGAAAATTAAAAGTAGGAGAAGCATTAAAATGGGAATTTTCAAAGATGTTCACGTAAGGGAAAGTGTGAATTAGGGACAGGATAACTAAGTGGATATGGAGGAAAAAAGGGATTTTTTAAAGACTACTATCAACATTTATAAAAACACTTGCGGTTAATATCGAGCCTAGCCGCCAGACCACTAGTTAAGCATTGAAAGCTGTAAACGCAGACGAGAAATTAATTTAATAGGTTTTTTTTCATAAACTTTTTAAAATAAGATCAGACAAAAAATGTAAACTAAAAAAGCTGCAACAAAAGTAAACGGACTAATAAATATTGAGGAAGCAAACATAATTAATTTGCAGTCTGATTCAGCCAATTGCGTCTACCCCGGCAAAATAAATCAGATGAAGCGTTAATAGAGGTTTATTTATTATTTTATTATTTATTTATTAGAAATGCTAACTTTGGAAATATCAAGACTAACATCGGCACATGGCAACGTCCGTCCATGACCCGAAAACAAACTCAAAAACTAGAAATCGTGGTAAATTACAGGATGCTGCGAGAGTCAGACGGTCGAATAATAGTTGGAGATTTCTTGGACATTGTGCAAATTACAAAGTTCACGGTTTTACCACCTTTGATTGCGAAATTCCAACAAGATAAAAAAACAACAGAACTTGGACGGTTTCCAACCAAAATTCTTGATAAGTTGGTCAACAACGCAGTGTTCCTGCTTAGACAGTGGCGAGAATAACAGAAAGTGGGTGCAGGCGGCTCTGCCTCCAACCGACTACGAAAGGCAACCGCCTCCATGGTGGGGGGAAGGGGGTTCAAATCAAGTTATGTGCGACGGACAGCCACTAATTTCTTCTACGAGAGAAAGCAGAGCGCAGAATGCCAAAGTGAGTGATTGGATGGTTTTGGGGAAAAAGTGTAAAAAGATATCCAAGAAATGCGTGCATAATGAGGTTAAGTGGAAAACGAATCGGGGCTTTTAGTGAATCCCTTGATGCTAACTGGATAGATGACAGCGGTTGAAAAGCAACAGCGCAGTGCAGGAATGTTTGGAGCAAGGCTTACACTTCCTTTGTCGGCACAACTAGTTGGATGCAGGCAGGTCTGATGCAGGAGACACCGATGTTTTGCCATTTAGAAGCAGGGGAAAGGGTCAAACGAGTAGAATTTACCTAACCAGTGAAAGCCATTGTTGATTTCACAGAAAGAGGCCTCATAAATTACCTTCCGATCGATTCTATTTGTCGTCAGAAGGCTCCAGAGACTGTCCGCGACGCATACGAACGCGTCGTCATGCAAATGTTTCACCAAACGGGAGAGCAATTTCGAACACCAGAAGCTCATTATGATTTTCCATGCTTTAGCACGATTTGGGGTATCAGGGACCTTTTCTAGGTCAACAAAGGTGGTATACAGGATAGTTTTCAGTTAGTGATATTTCTCTCACGGTATCCGGATCACGAACGACGTTTCTGTGATGTCATTTGAAAATAAAACTGATAAAAAGTTGGCACAATTCCGTAAGCCCCACCAGAGAAATATCAAACAGCCAGGGTTCGAACCGGGACACTTTGGTGAATGAGACGACGCCTTATCCATTAGGCAATGGAACCCCAGCACGTCTTCGTAACCCGCATCGTGTTTTTGTAAAGTCCAAGCTCCAAGCATGTATACGCACGATGGCGTTGTAGAATGCGGGCTAATACCTTGCTTGCAACGTTGTGCAGTGAGCTGCCAAGGTAATTGGCGCAAAGTTGCCGGTTTCCTTTGCGTTCGTATCGACGAAAAACGGTTGAGCCCTCTGAACCTTACAGGCCCACTGAAGTGAGCTTACGAATGACTAGAGGGGCAGCGTATTTCTAGAGTTCAACTACAATAGATCCAGCGACCAGATGTTTTAGCTGGAAATCTGTGGCACTGCCCCCATATTCTCCCGCAGAGAAGACCTACGACCAGGGTTAGCATTTTGCGTCACTTGGGACAGTCTGTTTAGGCCTACCCCAGGGTGCCCGGGTGGTAAAGAACGCACCGGAAGGCTCAGCCCAACGTTACACAAAGTGCGACTTTCCCGCCAGCTAACTAGCAGCGAAGGCCTGTTTGGTTACTGATAGCAGACTGTTTTGATCTCACCCCGGACTACGTAGCCTTATATTGATTCTGACCTACAATTTATTCCAGCATGGCGCATCCTTCTTAAGTTCTGCTGAACTTTCACGTTCGGTGTCAGAAGACCGCGATATTGCTTCGGTTCTGTTGTTGGCAGCGGCATAGGTGGGTTGGTTTCGTTGGGAAGGAGACGACGTATCTCCTCTCGTCCTCAAACCAGTCTTTGTGACGCGGAAGTGCGCGTTCAAGGCTTGTCAGAGCAGTGGTTCGGATACTCACCGATGAGGGTTATAGAGACCCCAAAAATCTCGATGAAAAGGAACACTAACCAAAATCATATATAGTAGCTCACCTATCTCATGAAATGTGTGTATGCACAGATCAAAGTTATTTTTAGTACTTAATGTATCGTGAGCTGGTAACTAGATCCGGAGCACGGAATCCTAATGTGATTATAGTCCAGGCGAGCTCTTCGCACTAAAATCAGGCGAATAGTACATCAGTAGATAACTCCAACGACGTAAATAAATGCGAAAACATACTTCCGGGCGAAGGAAAAGTTTCGGTATGCAATAAACCAAACAATGAAACAATCCACCGTCGCTAACGCGATGCCTTCTATTCAGAAACGTCTAAAACCGGACAAAATTCAACCACGTATTAGCTGTCAGCGCTAATTTATAGTTTACAATGCATCCCCTAATGTTAGATCAAACTCTGGGCTACCGTGTTCAATTAGAACAGAAAAATGAGCATGAAAAGCAGCCAAACAGAATCGCGCCGTTCTCTCACAGAAGGCGATAACGCCAAATCTGGTGGCGCATAAATGCAGCCGGCTAGACCCGGCAGGCGTTTCGGCTACTCGGTGTGTATGATAGAATCGCACATTGGAGTTGACAGCCAGTTGAACTGAGCCATACTAGGCGAGAGCGAGTGCGCTCGCGCGCGCAGGGTGGGGAAAGGATTGGGAATCCGGCCATAAAACAAGTAAAAAAAGTCTCCGAGGGTTTTACAAACAACAGCCTCAACACAGCCAGGCGCACAAAATCGGAGAAATTCCAGAGTCGAGGCATACAGCCCGCAAGCTCAGAGAAAAAAGGTCGGAGCGGGAATTTCCGAGAGGAGTTCTGCCCTATAGCATTACGGCTGGGCTCCGATGAAGCACTTCGACGAGTGCGCGCACAAGATAGGAAAGTCACTTCTGTGTGTTGCTGTGGTCTGGTTTGCCTAGCTTCCTCTTTGACTTGGACGAAGTTATTTTCCGCCGGCAGAGTCCTGCGAGCAGCAAATAAGCAGAAGGTTGACTAAAAAGGGCTACAAAGACAAGGGAGACTGGAAAGGCCATTTCTGGCTAATTAGCCGTCGTCAGCCAGTCATACCCAACCCCAGATGGTGCACAACCCAAGGATCGAACAAATGACGAGTCGTAGATCAGAAGTCCAACACTCTAACGATTGAGCCATGGGCTCGCTGCCTTGCCGGTTTAGATAAGGAACATTGAAATCCGTTGATTAATGCTTATCGATGGAACTAGCCTACATAAAATGGTCTTAACAGCAGTATCAGCGATGAACGGCGGGGAGGGGGCATACATTTGCGTTGACAGGCAATGCTGACCGAAAAGAGTAAGATAAAAGGAGTGCAATGCCATTTATCACATATGAACAATTTATATGCAACCACATGATACAGAGGAAGAACATACTTAAACGCGAGGCATTATCGTCCGGATCTTCGGCAGCAGATGAAGAACTAGATTTGCCATTAATTTCCGCAGACTGTCGCGCGGAGGACAGATGCTGGGAAAAAAACGAGCAGAACGTGAGGGAATGACAAAACATCCGAGGGTGAGTCGGACTGAAAGCGGAAGAAAATAAGGGACAGAGCAGGAGGAGGAGGACAAGGAGGCAGGAAACCGTTGAGACAAAAGCCCTCCCGGCATAAAAAGAGGAAGTCGACTGTTCACAGATAATCTTTGGACAATATCTACGACCGTAAAGAGAGTAAATAACCAGTCAGATAATAGGAATCAGCAAAAAGCTTAGCTAGTACTCAGAACTAACCTCTAGACTCCAAAGGTAGGCGAAAAAAGAGATAGACAAAGGAGACCGCTCCAGACGCGAAACACGTACGCTCTGAGGCCAACAAAGCCTGGTGTACAATTAGAATCGGACTCCTAAGATAGGCCCACCCCCCTAGAGAATGAAATTCGAAGCGTTTAAAAACAGGTAAATTTTTAAAGACTTGCTCCGCGGTCCGCGCATAGAAAATACCACCAAACTTAACAAGAGTCAAGTTTCAAAGATTTTTCATCAGTACTGTGATTCGTAGTCTAACGCCAATTTAAAAATTCCATGGCACCGAATAAGGTAGTACTGCTGAATTACATGAAATGCTTACGTTGCGCAGTCTGCACATGGAATTTCAGTTATGCGTATGCCGGTCCCTTTTTGTCATGAATTCTCGGATGCACCTGAAAGTTCCCATTAAGCAATTCCTGCTGTCGAAAGTCCATTAAACTTCGGACAAACGACATACGGAGCGGACACGTGTAGGTTTTATTCCCATCAGTCAGAATTGACAGAGGCAAAGAATGTTTAATTTCCATCTGCAGTGGTGGTGATAAAATCTAAGAGCGGATGTTGTGGAGATTAGGAAAGACCTGTTATAAAAAGTTGCCAACTATCCAGCAGCACATTGATTTCGGTTACGGTGTCGGAGCATGGAAAGAAAAGTGGGTCTCACCAAAGGAAATACTGTGAACGGATGATCACAGACAGCATAAGGACGTTGCTGAGAGGACTGGGAAATATGTAATGCGCGTAGCTAGAATAGCCCAGCAACGGCCGCTAGCCAAAGGAGAGCCAACACGCTGGTCGTAGGGTAAGGAGGGCAAGTTATAATTTGACAATGGCGGTTACGTTCGCAGGACTGACTTGATGGTGGGGGGGGGGACAACCAGGCGCACAGGGTGAGTGACCTCGAATGACCTGGATGGACAGGCCGGGACTCATTCCAATGAGGAAGTGAGGGCGAAGAAAGAAAAGACGGCTAGCAAATTAACCCAGCTAAAACCGTTCCACGGGTGTGTGCGTGTGTGACTGTTGTGCTCCCTAAACGGGCCGCGTGGTAGATGTGCTGGACCAACACGGGGCTAAATCATGGTGCGGCAGGCGTTATTATTAACTAGCATGAGGTCCCATAAAAATGCCGAACATAGGGGAGCGGGTGCCCAACATGGCACGCGTAGGTGCAGGCGCATACTGCACCACCCACTGTGGTTATTTTATGGCTATGGTGGGATATCATTCACCTGCGCCCGACTCCACCTCCGGTCTTCTTGCCTATGTCTTGACACCGGGCACAGGCGGGTGAGAGAAGGGAGAGTGTGGTGGATGTTGTCAAAGTCTACTCAAAATTAATTCACGCGCAAGTCACCGTCCCTGCAACACCCTTCTGTGGAGCATACGGTGGACATCGTCGGACTACAACGGTCAAACCGACGTGTGTGTGCACGGTGGATTGTTCCCTTGAAAGACGCAACTACGCCACAAATTATCCTCCACTACTCGGGGTTCAATAAACTGCTTTTGAATTACCGGGCGACCAACGTGTGCTGCGAGTTCATTTTGTATCTGGGTAGTGCCTGAGAGTTTCCATTGAACTAAACCGAACCGCTTGATCAAAAGGCGTTGCTGTGAAGAACCGGGCTAGAACAACAGCTAAAAGGCATCTTGAGTAGCCGTCTTCTAAATCGTACGTTTTGTTGTGGAGTCGTAATATTAATCTTCGATAACTAATTTGGAGGTTCACGGGTGTTCCTATGGCCCCACCAACGATGCCAGATATTCAAAGGTGTTGCTGAGGCGGGCGAGAACTAATTGAGTATGTACTTCTATACCAAATTTTTGCTGTGTAAAATCGGATTTTGATAGGAGAGGACGTAGGCTTGTAGGCAGGGGATTGTTAATGCGTCCTGCCAAGGTCAAAGCCTCCCGAAACGTTGAGTTCATGTCCAGTGTAACTGCAGCTAAAGGAAGGGAATATCATTAGCTTTGGAATGATGGGTGATATCGATAGTTGAAAGAGTCATCCTGGAGAGAGTGGCAAGCTGGAAACTAGATTGCTGTTTACAGGGGCGTGGCACCGGGTTATGGGCAGTTGAATTTTTCCGGCTGTGAGAATTTTGGAGATGAATTTCAGGTCAATATCAGCCAGTTCACTGCGTGTTAGCTTTGCACTTGGCTGCGTAAGAGACTATGTCTGATGGCGCATGCCATTCACAAAAATGGCACACTACTTCTGGGTAATTACAGTCAGCCTGCCTTCAATGGACTTCGCTAAAAGGAGGCTAGGGTGTGGGTACATGAAGTCAACAGGTCTTGATAGCCAGACCGTTGTCTCTGATATAGAAACAGCTGTGGGCAGGGAGCGGACCGGTATTTTAGAATTGACTGATGTTCCGCTCGGATGCCTCGTTGTTCCGAGGAAGGACACGGAAAATGCTCTCCTACAAAACGTCCTTCTTCCCGGACAGCAGCTTTTCATAACAAGTTTCAGTTGTTCGGGCCGAAGAAGAGTAACCTTCGCCGCTTTTCTATGGTTTTGTTATTGTATTGGAGGCCTGGATCTACTATTGTGGGTAGGGCTACGCGATCGTTAGCCGATTTGGCAACGTAGTCATTAGGGGCGGATCAAACACAGCCGATTGGGGGGGGGGATATTCGGGGCGTAGAGGGAGCGTTAGTAACTGACCTTGGCGGACACAATCGGCATTTAATCGCGTGACAGGCCGAAGTGTCTAACATACAGGGCATGTCTTGGACAAAGAAAAAAATTACCAACTCTACCGTACTTACACACTGGGCAAACAATGTCATCGTCCTTGACAATGGACAAGAAAAAAATTACCAACTCTACCGTACTTACACACTGGGCAAACAATGTCATCGCCCTAGGCAGCTGAGTATTCACCACGTGAAGAGACACCAGAACGTGACGAAGAGATAAGAGGTGAGCATAGAGACAGGGGGTTTGGTTGATAGGTTATATTTTTCTTGAGGACAAAAAGATGGCAAAAACCCAAATGATCTTAAAATGCAACGAACTATGAAACTTTTTATTTGCGTTGAGGATCACTGGATGGGCAGGGAATAAGAGTACACGAGAGAGCTGACCGAGAAATGTGAATCAGATCATTAAATGACAGTGACAAGAACAGAAACCGCCCGTAATACGGTGGCTTTGCGCTACGTTCCAGGGAAATTAGTGTTAGAGGTAAGACATGGGAAGAGTTATCCTTCTTGGAATTTAGCCCAGGACGATCTGTAATACCCTGTACATGGGGAGGGCGTTCCTATTCCCGTGTATTGTCGGGGGGAGGGACTGTAGGCAATTCAGACCCAGTAATCGATCAGAAGATGAATCAGACCCCCTCGCCTACCAGAAAAAAGCTGACAGGCTAGAGAACACCGACCAGTTTCGTAGGCGGCACCTGCCACCAAGGTCAATACAGGCCTCAGGTGCTTCAGAGAGCGGACAGATCAGATTGTCTCGATTTCACACTATCACGTCTACAAAATGTAGTTCGAACAAAATTAGAAAAGCAAGGAAATTAGACACAAGGAAGACACTACGTACCACGGTCGATAATTTCCGTTTCATTTTATTCCAGGCGTCAGTTATCAGCTGAAAGCGAACGCAAAAGTCAAAGTACATGACAGAATGGAAAGCAATTACTATAAACATGGAAAAGATGGGCTCGTGCTCTGTGACGACCTAACGTTCAATGATTATTAGCCTTGAGCAATAAACTTCAATACGAGGCAGGAAGGCTCTGATTATGCGGCTAATGGGCTACATACGTTTAAAAAAATATTATTTTAGCAGAGCCGTCGGTTCAGATGCCACAGAACAAACAAAAGCCAAATGCGGAAGGCGTTTTCGACAGAAAGAACTGACTGACAGGAAGGTCATATCCACCAAGCAAACATAAAATGGAGGAAACCGGCTTACATCTGAAAGTCCTTAAGATCAGAATGTCTGAAAATCAAGTAAATTACTTAACAAGTATGAGCTAATCCGAAGAAAAGTTTTCCCACCTATTGCATAGGGAATAATTTCAAAAAGAGGGCAAAAATGAATCAAAACTATGATAGTCACTGACACGAAAACTTCACGCTAACCTCCATGGCAGGCTTGTCGGACTGATGACCAAAATGATTGGAGTTAGTTAAATTAAGTGGTGGCCAACGACCGTTTTGCCTTGGAATTGGGGACGGTGGCGATTGGCCAGAGTCGTCTATTCGCGACATCGTCTCAAGGTAATTGCGTTCACGCTCAATATTTGCGTCCTTTTCACGTTGTTGTATGATGGCCTCCACAGCCAACCACTCGGAAACGGCTTTCTCATAGGCTGCACGTGTGACTCTGTCAATCTCGAAGATCTGTTCGTCTGTCGCCGACCAGGGATAGTGACCCAGCAGGAAAGGCCAGATCTGGGAAGAAATAAAGGAATGATAATGGGGTTAAACTAGTACTCCAGCTAACAGCCCTGGTCAGGTGGTGGTCCTCGAAATCAAAAAGGACGGACAGTAGCTGTCTAATCTCATGAAATCAACGCACGCTGCACCCCCAAATTAAGAATCGATCGTAAGGAAAAATAAGGCTTATTGTGAGTAACAAGGTAATATTACATTGTCTAGAAATACTAATTTTTTAGAAAAGGTACGCACTACGAAAAGGCGAAAAATCTATCTAGTGGAGTAAACTGAAGTTTTAAATGTATAGTAAGTCTGTCCATGCAACTAAACGAGTGAATAAAGCAGAAAAAGTAGAATTACTTTTGAAAATAGTCTTTTTCAGAGTTTTGCAATTTCATATTCCTCTAGATTAAGAGCAACGTAGAGTATGGCCGTAATCAAACAGCCTAACATGCGAGTGTATATTGCAACACCGTTTCACGAGAATCGGCAGTTTTACTTACGCTTGTACATTGTCTTTGATGCGTTTGACCAAAGCAAACAGATTTGCCGCTTGATTGCGCCGAAAGGGACGCCACAGGAATATAATATTTCATAAGCTCACATGTTCACAGGCCGGTCACGGACAAATAAATTTACATAGAATCGTCAGGTGCAATCGTAAACGAACCATTTTGTGTATATAAAGATGACTATTCTATTGTTAAATTTCTCTATAACTATTTCGGGTTTTATATTATGATGAGTTTCAGATAGTCTTTGAAAATGGGGTGAATTCTTTACGATTTTCAGTGTCTTCGGTCGACTGCCCATAAAAGTAAATTCCGTTAGATTTGTTTAGTAAAAACTTCAAAATAAGATATTTCTTAAAAGCATTTACAAAAGTAGTGACTTTTTGGGCATTCCTTCTAATGCAGACGGCCGACTGGGTGATATTTTTAGACGCACTCAAACATGAAAACTCGCTTCCGAGACAAATGAACGTCCACAACAAAAGCCGGGAAAATACATGCCTATAATTAGATGTAAAACTTTCTATTATAAGTTAAATTTTTAAAAATCACTTTAATTAGATGTTTTGCTGTCAAATATCTGCGCACTTTACGTTTTTCCAAGGTGAAGTAAAGGAAAAACTGGGAACGTTTGACCGGTTTTTCGACTTCGCTGAAAAAGTAGGGATACAATTTCTGCTGAAAATTAAAGGACTCACTTTTCTCTTTTATTGGAGCGTTTTTCGATATATTTTCTTACTTCTCTGTTTAGTTATAAGAATTCAAACGCACAAGAAAGTGGCCGACTATATACTAAGATTTTGCAACAAAAGGTCAGTTTTCTGCCCCTTCCGTTTCAAGTTTCCTTATTCATTTATAGTCAACTGCAGACCGAAATTGTCTTGACAGGCCTCGCGTACGCCATGACAGCGAAAAGTGGCGGTGTCATCGCGTCTCGTATATATGTGCGTTTAAGGTCCTAATTATCGGTGTGGCAAAACAAAGTACATTCACACAAGTTTATTACAGCGTTTTTTTGGTACAAAAATGTCATAAATTTGCAAAACTTAATTTTGCAGACTGAATCTGCCCATGTTTTTACGAAAACAATCTGACCTCTCCAATCTGGATTCACCAGATTTTTGTGAAAACAAAACAAAATTTTCTGTTCTCCGAAGAGATATATTCCACATTTTTCCAGCTTATATTACTGTTCATTCATAGTACTGCACACAAAAACAAAATGTTTTGATCCGCAGCTTTTAATAGCGTAGGAAAATTCATGGATAGCAAGAAACGTCAGATTTTGCCCCATTTAACCCCATTTTTCTATCAATAAATCGAGCTGAAGTGAACAGCTTTTTGTGCATCAATTCAATACAACAAACAAAAATAACACCTTAAAATGCGTGCCCTGCTACTACCGCAAATTCTGATAAAGACATTTCATGAGTTGGCCATCTACTGTACGTGGGTGGTAGTCCCAATGACATTAGAAAGTTGTAATATCCCAATTATATTTACATGCATGACAAAGGATTCAGAGGATGAGATGCATAAGCGGAAGCCAAGCCAAGAACACAGTTCTGGGAAAAATAATTGTAAATCGTAACAGCTCAGAGACCAGAGTGATGCGGCGATAGCAAATAACTACTATTCTAAGCCCACATTTTGCCAATCGGTTTTGTGCGTATGAACAGAGAAAAAGTAGTTGGCAAACAAGGACAGCACGTTACACATATTCTGTAAAAGGGCTCAAACACTGCAATGATGGGAGAAAATGACTTGCTTCAGGAGGGTGAGAATTAACGGAGGATGAGGCTACTGCTCGACGCTTTGAAATCGCTACTCATTGCAACTTGAAACTGTAGATTTCCAAGCAATGAAGAAACTTCGAGAGTACTAAGACGCTAACATGCAAACAGTAGAATACCAGATTGAACCGCAAACAGTGGTGGACCGTTAACCTCACAAATGCCTCATACACATAAAGGTCGTCAGTTACGAACGAGGATGTACGAGCGCCAACCGGCTATGCAGCGGTTGGATCCAAAGTTAAAGTAGGCCTAAATTGACTGCAAGTAAAGCTTTGGTGGGCTGCACAGAGTGGGGCGAGGCGATGACCTACCGAGAAGACGGCTAAAAGCAGCATGGTCGGTGGTTTCTGACACCTGCTTACGTGGCTTCGTAAATCCACCAGAAACAACTCGGAAGGTTAAACAGAACGCGTGGACAATGAATACAGACTTTAATGGTAAAACGACAGCTGGCTCTGGTGAGTCGCTAGACAGACCGCGTGGTGCGTCTCCACGGAAGAGTTTATAACGCAGGCTTCCCACCTAACCAACTAGTCACTGATAATGACGCACTTTGAACAAGAACGTAGCCTTGCAACTGCAACACTGAAAGTAAAAGAAGTTTGAATCGTATTTCTTCAAATTTAAGATGCGTTCACGGAAATGTTTAAAGGACTTGGCAAAAATTGCATATAGAGCGCGGACGAATGGTGCCAGGCAAAGCCCGCCAGTTCTATGGATTATCCAACACCCTTGAGTTCGCAGTCCACCATTGATCAAACATTGTCTGGAGAGGGGCGCTACGGATAATCCGTAGATGTGGATAGGCTGAAAAGTGAACTTTCTTCAAGCCGGTTGAAAACCTTGGTCTAACCTGACATAATTATGGTAGGTCCCGACGTGGGCCACTCTGCATCTCTATATCAGCAGCCTAGACAAATGAAGCTATGCGCAGACGCTCCGAACAAGAGTGCAACGGAACCCCGGAACATTAACGATTCCAGGGCTCATTAATTTTGCAAGAAAACCTCGCATAAAATCAACAGTGGAATATAAAATATGTACGCAGAACTTCAGCTTACTTGTTTAATTGTCTTTTATATAAAGCTGACATTGCAGTGATACGAATATTATGAGAAATAACAGCGCAGATTTTAGGAACTTCTCAACAACTATGTTCCTGACATGCAGCCTCAACAGGAGGAAGAAAGGCTGCTTCTATTTGACGACTACACGACGAACTCGACAGAACGGTGCATATGAGGTCCAACATCGAAAGCACAGATCTTCAACCGTCACCTGAGGGTGCACAGACAGAACCGGGCTCAAACACACATTCAAAAGGCCAACACATCCTGCAGTGACCCGAAGAACAGAGAAAGGACAGGAAGTTCAGCATCCATTTGCAAGACAAATTCGCCAGGTACTGGTGCTTGTGTACTCGCGCATGAGGAAAGAGAAATTTAAAAAAGTTTTGTACTCTTATCGTAAGTTAGAAATGCCTCCGAGGCTTAAAACTTATTTTGGGCGGGCTTGGCGTCATAGTATCCAGTGAAAAGAAGCTGAAGCGAACAAAAGAGACGCGTGAATGAAAGACAAACTGAGCACAGGTGAGCGTTTCGGCGTCATTTCCGAAATTTCGTGCCCAAACCTTTTTCTTTTAATTGCGCTAACAAGGTTACAATACTACTAAGCGAATTAAAGGTGAGGAGGTGAGTCTATGTCGGAAGCCGCAGCCCAAAGACCCTGGACGAATTCAGCCCTTCGCTGAAACAAAGGTAGATCATAGGGCTGCTTTGAGGACAGAATCTTTAACGAACTGGCGTGCTCACTACCTGCAAGGTAGCGTGGTCCAGTTTTCAGTCAAGGAAGTAAGCAACTGAGGTGGAGTGACACAAGACCCGCTCATTGTTGATTGGTTTTTGAGTTGCGAAAATTCCTATCAAAGGATTCAGAAGGTTAGGTAGCGAGCATACGCGTGCTTTCGATAAATTCTCATTGGGTCAGTACATTTATATGGGAAATGGAGTACAAGCTAAGACATCAAATCAATAAGGTTCATCTCGTCATACCAGTGAGTCGTGTTAAAAGGGGGAGGGGGTGGCGATAAGAGACAAATGGTTAAGCGGTAGTGAGGGTTTGGTGGTCGTTCACGAAAGGAAGGGGGAGGGAGGGGAAGAGGAGAACGGCCTGGACTGCATGTCTGAAGATGGACTGGTGTACGGACCCAAAAGAGAGGCCGGATTTTCTGACAGGTGAGGTGGGAGGGTTCGTTTTTTTTAAACGGGGACATCGGTATCGCATCCTCACCGCACTATATTGATTAAGTTAAGTACCAGAGATGTCGGGTACGATGCAAAATAGTGCCTTGGTTTAGTTGGACAGGCATCGTTCAACTTTCAGAGGAATTTCATGGACTGGAAATACCATAAATGAAACAAATAATAAACAGAGTGGATCAGGATGATACGCACCTCCTTCCGTAGGGCAGGTTCACAACCACCGAAGTAAATGCGTTCGTATAGTTCACGGATTAAAGTAGTCTAAAATAGAAGGAATAAGAGAAGGTATTTCAGAATCATTATCGTAATAAAGAGCAGTTTAAGCAAAAGGTCAAGCAAATGAAAATAATGACCGGAGATCGTTGTTTTAAGTCCTAGGAGTGGAAACTTAAGCGTTGAAACCCCCATCCTATTTCCCAGCTAAGATAGTGGATAAACGTCTCAAGGATATGTAGACGCACACGCGATCAAACTGCATTGTTAACGCGCTTCCAGGAAAAAAATGCGATGCTTTAGTGTAACTTAAATGGATTACTCCGCAGCTTTCATCATTGGAAAAAAAGAGGAATGCATGGCGAACCACTTGACACAAGTTGGCAGGATATGTAGATGCGAGCAGTTTACGCACACAGACATAATGCTCCAGATATTTCTGTAAAAAAATGTCCAGACGCGCGCGCACACACACTGTAAATACTGAATCGGTACGATAGAAGAATTGGAGGGGTAGGACCACCCTAACTGCAAGCTACTTTGTGCACCCAAAAGTAGTGGGTAGACTCTATGGTAACCTCATGTAGGCGATCTTCCAGTCGCCCACATCAAAGCCTGGTACATTTTACTGGGATAAAGTCGTGTGGGGCCACGCATAGACGGGCTGTGTAGTTCTGTTAGCCACCGCGCCCGAGACTGTGCCCGGGAGCCATGACTCTGTCCTGCCAGCAGAAGAAGGTTGGAGAGGAATGAGAGGGCGTGGCAGATACTTCACATGTGTGCCTCACAAAAAAACGAGTTCATGCAACACTCACCATAGCGGGTGCACTCCAGGGGACATACGGTGGATGCTACGGTTGGCGATGGTCGAACTGTCGTCATCGGATAACAGAACAAAAGTTCGCATAGCTGTAAAATAAGTAGTGACTTGGGGCTGACAATTTTTCAGTCAAGCATAATTTTTAGATATTCCTTTCAGGTGAATGAGAGCAATTCTGGCCATCATCCCTTCAAAATAATTAACTCTATCTAGGGGTCGTATTTCACTACACTCAAACAGGATACCTATAAAAAGTCATAAAACATCGTGATATTACCATATGTCGAGTGTTGTTCGTCATTCAGCAAAGCGTCAAGGACCAGACAGGTTTGTAGCACACGGAAGATAGCGGTTCTATGTCCCATCGGCCACTGCACCCAAGCTCCTTGTCGGTGGTAATATCATGAGGGCGACCCTGCGCGACTTTTCCGCCTTACAGAACTGACGTGTTTTTGAGCTACCACGGAAAGTCACCACCCATAGATGGAAAGGCTGTTAACTAAAGAGATAGCTCGGTTCTCCAGAGTGAGGGTCAAGCTGCAATGACGCTCTACAGTGCTCGTATGACAAATTTATTGAAATGAGATCGCAACAAGTGAGCAGTAGTCCATGTGGGTTGAAGAATTGGCACGCTTGGGGCACATAGAGACGGGATGTTGTGCACAAAAGCCCAGCTTCAGTTGTATTAGCCTGCCTTCACAACTTCAATAGGATGGGTGACGGATGATGCGCAAGTTCCTGCCCCTACAATCCAGAAGTGGCGGTTTTCGTCAATTCCGGCGGACGAAACATCTGTAGCGGGCTGAGAGCATAGTATCGAGCAATGTCAGTTAGACAACTGAAAAGTGACCAACTATTCTCCTCACTCGGTAACATTGACTGCCATAACACCGGTATTTCACGATAGCAATTGGTACGGGAAGTTAGCATAAACCTGTCAAGTCAACCTCTTTTGCTTGACTATAAACAGTTAGAAACCAATTTCGGTCAGAAGGCAAGTAATAGTTAAGGATAGGATGTCTTTTCCGCGGATTCGGTGTTCAGAAAATTCAGCTAAGAGGACAGAAGCTTGAGAGTTCCACTTTACTGACTAGGAAGGTAAAGGATGACCTCAGGCTTGAATTCCTGCTTTGCCTGAGGGCTGACTGCGGTGGGAGGGGGGGGAATCAATCACAGCCCACATACCTATCAAAAGTTAATTCGCAGGCAAAGCACAAAAAATAACCCCATACTGATTAAACGTGCGAATAGCTGCAAAAAAACTAAGGCAAGATAATGTTTTGCTAACTGCAGGCTAGACTAAGAGAACGAATATGATCATCAAGCAGATTCAATTATATAAAACGCGATAGTAAAGTAGCAAGGCCAACGAAAAGAACTGAATTTCCAAGTAAACTAATGGTAGCCATACTAAACATGGAACAATGGAGAGGAGGGAGAATTAAACGTACAGTTTATGTGCTATCTTAAGAAATGTCAACCAAATAGATTGTTGTATTATTACATATTACTTAATACTTTTGCAGCCACGCCAGGATGTCGGCATTTGAACGAGCTTCGTTCCGACCGCCTGTAAAAACTGCAAGGTGTAAAAATGACTGCGTAAGTAGTATTGTGTTTTTCTCGACGAGTTTCAATGTTTTTACACATTCAAATATACTTTTTAGAAAAAGTGCACGGAATATTCCTTTTTGTACTCAATTTGTAACGAATTACCTCTTCAAACCTGATACTTAAAGAAGTGGAACCTTTAGGTTTAAAAAACTTTTTCAATTCCTGAATAATTTTGACGCCGACCTGCCGTGACACCTGCATGTTTTATGCATCCTGTCGAAGGAAAATCACACATTTCCCTACGTTATAAAGAAAACGTCAGAAAATGATAACAGAATTTTCGAATGGGTGTGAGCCACGTTGTATACTCTATAAGCGGTATAACCAAATGGAGAGACACGATGCTTTATGAAGGAACAATTAACAGTCTTATAAATCTGCCAATTACACACTTCTTTTAAAACCGGAGGATACCCCTTCTTGAGATATAACATTTGAAGAAGACAAAATTCCACACGAATTGAGTGCAAAGGAGAACAGTTTTCCGCATGTTTCATAGAAAATACATTTACTTTTAAAAGACCATGGAAAATCAATGAGAAACATTCATGAAACCAAAGTAGTCATTTTATAGTGTAGTTTTGGTAAGCGGTTGGAAAGAAGCTCGTTAAAAAGTCAGCATCCAGACATGACCAGCATATTTTGGGATTATGCGGCACGTAAATTAGTAGTAAAACAATACTTAACTACTTGGCTCGAATCGAAAACAAATTTCAGCCATGGCCAAGCTACTGCCTGTGAAAAGGAAGACAGAAATAAAAAAACGTAATGTTAAGTACAGTTGCGAATAATTCCTTGATGAAAGGTAGCTTACTCTGCTTCCATTGCTTCGAACCTGACGCCAAAAATCCGCTTGTAATGGCTGAGCATGTACCGGCGGTGCTTTAGGAAGGAGGAACCTAGGATACACGATCTCCGAGAGACGTTTGCGTATCAGTAGCATAGAACGGGTATATGCAAGCCCTGAAGACAAAAGATCAGAAGAGAGAAGGCTCGCTAGCAAAGCGGCATAAAAGAGACAATGAAATTAACGGACTGCACTCTAATAGGGTTCCAACGCAGGCCTAGGAAACACGGGCTACTGTTCAAGTAAGCAAAATCCTGGACTACAATAAATGCGAGAGGTCAGATAGACCACGAGTTCAAGAAGCTCGAAGTTGTTGGAAGCGCGATGGAAAAGTACTAAAATAACATATGGTACAGTAAGTGACCTTGATGGGAATACGCATATGAAACTTGTATGCGGCATATACAGATGCATATAATGGTTGCAGGATGTTCACCGCTCAGATAAGGAAGGTATAAGGTAAGGTAAGATAAGGTATGCTCGTCCCGGCAACAGCACAGCGATAAACAGCATAGGCAGAAGGAGATAACTAAGAAAAACAACAGACACTGGGATAGATATTTCTGGCCTGTTAACTTTAGTTAACCAGCCATATTCGAGGCCAAGTTTGCATGCGAGGGCTCCACGATTAAGCCACAAGGCGCAAAGGACGAGCATGTCCCGTAATCTGTACGGTGAGGGCACTCTAAATATTGTTAATATTACGGATCACAACCGACAGGAAAACAAGCCCCCGGCATACTGGTAGAGCGTTGGCCTACTTGACGCTCAATGAGCAAACAACTCGGGTTAGAATACCAAGTCGATCTAGAGCCCCACAGGTGTTTGCAAAACGCCATGCTACCTGCATTCTTTGTTATTGGGGATCGGACATAAATTCAAGTAGGACTGTTGGGCTGTGCGCGTGGAAGACATGCGGAGACAGGAACTTTGATCACCGATATTAGGGGCAACCCTTTGACCACGTAATACCACAGCTTTGCTTGTGATCTCATGGGCAACCGACTTGCCAGATCGATGTCAAGGAAAGCCCGAAGGTATTGCAGTTGTATTATACGAAAGCCAACCTATTTCGCAGTTAGGCTATATTGAGAGCCATTCCACCAATCGCCATCTGTGGACCCGTTCGGCAGCCCACAGCTAGACTTATATACATGTTGGGTGTCCGTCTACGAAGCGAATGAAGAGGACACTTCCAGCTTCAGTAACTACGCGAAATGGCGTCCAGGCGCCTGAATAACCGTTTACTTTCAGCTGTCAGATCATTTTGTTCTATCTGACTCTTGCTTAAACCGACCTTCTGGGCGCTTATATACACGGGAAGTTCTACCCTTTAAAGAGGACATCTAATTGTTCATCTATCAGCATGTATCGCTCATCGCTTTGTAGACCGCACGACGGACAGACAATTAAACCGGATTTGAGAAGTCGTTTCCCGACAAAACCACCTTATCACCAAGACATTCCACACAAAACCTCTGCGGTAAGCCACGACTCTACGGGATTTTCAGACGAACTAATTGCTGCAGTTAACGCGCTCTGGTGCAACTTGCACTGTCTGCGCAGTCAATTTTCCGTCCAAAAATGAAAATCCCAGCTACCATTGGTGGGCACGCCCTAAGGTCATTGAATACTCACAAATGGATTCCTAAAGCGGGTGGCAATTTTGCAAGGACTACTCCAAGTTAACTTCCTGACCTCTGAATAAAGTAAGAAGATTAAGTGGATAACATTGAAGAGCAAGATTGGCATCTGCGTCATACATCAGCATAAAAACAGCAAACTAAATGTCCTAGTTTTCAGCCAGAACGCACTTTTCTGTACAAAACACACATTGTTGCCAAATTTGCAGGTGTGAACGTCACATGAGTACCTGCTGCCGCTGCTAGCAGTAAAACGAGGCCCTTATGGAAAGAGTTGGCTCGGAGTTGATAAGTCAAGTTTAGACCGCTAACTTCTCATAAGATCGTAAAATATCAACAGTTTAGTATCCAGCAAAAAAACAACCGGAATTCAAGAGTTCAGAAGATGAAACTGAAGACCACATGCATGGGAAGGGATGGAAATGCAAAGGAGAGTGAACAGAAATTGCATCTTACATCCGTAAAATGCGCGAGTGAGAATCTGGTGGCGCATGGCGTTACAAGTATGCTCAAAAGCGCCAAGCGCATCCACAGGAGTCTCTGGGGTGGACTTGGGCGCTGTACTGGGAGGCGCAGGACAAGAAATATCCTCCACCGAGTTCATCCTGTTCAGACCGAATGAGAAGGAACCGGCTCGAAATAGGGCTGACCGACTAAGCGAACCGCCGAAACCTCGAATCCCTATCTTTCGACTAAAATAAAAAAGGAACTCCTAACAAGGCTCGAAATGGATCAAAAGGCAGGGTTAACAAGCGCAAGTGAATTAAAAGTCAGTTTTAGGAAATACACTAAGGATACCGTTTTTTACGCGGTGGCAACCAGACGCTGTGCATTTTCCACTAAAAAAGCCTTTTGCCGTTGTCCCTCCGACTTTGGTCCGAAATAAGTTCGGGCCTAGTAGTTTTCTAGTATGACATGGAATAACGACATATACGGCCTTCCTGGACAGAGTTATTTTAACCTAACAGGAGGCATGTTGCGGGCACTAGACTGCATAATCATATTAAATTCTAAAGTGTCATGCGGTCACATACTTCAGTCGGAACTGCAGCAGAGGCAGTGGATATTAATGTAATCCGGGTTAAAGAACAGCGTCGAGAATAATAATGATAATAATCATATTCCCATTTAAACTAAATAAATGATAATCATTGGATGCCCCTAGACTACATATAAAAGGGACAAAAGGAGTCGAAAACACGACTAGTCGTACATCCAAAAACGAAGTCGATAGCAAGTTATGGGGTAACGGACCACAAGCGTGGCGGTTAGACATGTGTTTCCAAAACCAGCATGTCTAAGTACCAATTCTAGGGAATTTGGCGTACACAATTTAGCTCTGCATAAGCAACCCTGAAACTCATTGACATGCAAAAATCTGGAAAATCCACGTATTAATTATGCATACTGAATGAGATCACAAAGATAAAAAACACTTCTAGCCAGATATTTCGTCTATCCTACTGGAGGAGAACAATAAGTGCCGAAGAAGCAGTGGTAAATTCGACTGCATTGTCCCCATCTAACCTTTTCTTTACCTGCAGTGGTACAAGAAGGATAATACAAGACATACGCGACTCAGTGTGGGCATCGGTGCAGTGACCGACTTGGCGTACAGCACCGCCTGAGTGTCACAAATGCCCCTGACATGCCTGAGAGGGGGATATCAGTCATAGCGATCGTGTTGCAAGGCGGCTTGACGTGGACTTGCCACCGGTACCTGGGGAGGAAGAAGATCTACTCAAACGGCTATCCAAGAAGTGTTTTCTTCGCGACGGTACATCTCCCGAGCAAAAGGCCTAGCTTGGTCAACCGACATTTATTATTCTCGTTCCTTTTGACAGCCGACTGATTATTCCATTCCTCTTCATAAAACAGGCTCCACTGGCTAGAGTCTCTCAACGCGAAGTTGCCCATAGGTCAAGTTAAAATGCGGCTCATTTCAAGCTGACAATAAATTCGGAGTCGAGGTAGTGACCTTCTAATACACGAGATTCAGAGGAGTGAAAATCTAAGAGCTCTTTGGGCTTATGGTATGGATTTGTCAGTCGCCAGTGACGAGGGTCGTCAATGTTACGAGATCGCGGTAGTGAGTTATGCTGGAATTGGAGACTTAGCAAAGCTAAATTCAAGACAACTAGAAATAGGTGCAAACGCAAGGCTGAGAGCCGAGTTTACGTATGCCGCGTAAATAATAACTCGTGCACGTAAATAAACCAGTTTGGGGAAAACTGACAGCCTCAAGTATTTCAGTGAAAAAGGTTGCCGGAAAAGGCCGTACTCAGAGGTAGTCACAATCATTTTTCAAAAGATTTAAATTATTCCATCAACTGGCATTGCTTTAAGAAAGGAAGTCAAACAATTTGTAATAGTGTAAGATGGGTCGGTTAAGTAGAGTACGGATAGTATGCTTAGGATAGGCTAGAGCAGAGGTCGGCAAACTCCGGCCAGATACAGCCTAGCTAGTATTCCAGTCCGGCCTAACGCCCCCCCTAATTAATAATTGTTAGACCCGGCCTAATTGAATTGTCGCGGTTTTCTTCCCCTTCATTACCGCTGGTTGCAGCTCAAGCTGTGGCTCGTGTTAATTTTAGAACTGATGTCAGGCGCTTGTATGAAACAGAAGCGCCTGACCGGGGAGAGATGATAAATGTTGTGTTGTAAACAAGTTCACTCTCTGGTCTCGGTTTCATTCATCTCTTACCGGGGTCAAGGCGTGTGTTGTGCGCACGTGTGTGTGCTGTGACGTGCGAAGCAATTTTATTTCATGCTCATATTACAGACATCGAGTTTCCGCACAGTAACTCCAATTACTATGCCTAAATAGCAGAAGCAACGCACAGCTACCAGTCTCTGGAAGGGTGACCTCGAACGTCGTGTCTTCAACCCCGAATGAACTGACGAATTATTCTTCGTCCAACGCAGCAACAAAGCCCTGTGTTTATTGTGCAACGACACCAACAGCACTTTCAAGCGGTCGAATCTCAAGGGGCATTTCGATGCCAAGCACGCGCACACGTACATAGACTACACCGCGGATGAGCGGAAGACTGAGGCTGTTCGCTTGCAGTCACGGTTGGATCAACAGTCGTCCCTCTTCAAGAAGCAGGCCTCAAAGGCTTCTGAGGCTGCTCCAAAATGAAGTTTTGTAAGAACAAGCTGCGCTCTCAGCTCCCTGACAATCCCCCTAATGACATTCTGTTGCTGAACTCATCGTCATTAGAACTTGCTATTGTATCTATCTCTAAGAGCATGCAACATCATGTTTCCCATTGATCGTACTGTATTTTTTTGAATAATAAACGTTTCCTTGGACACCTTGTTTCTTCTGACCTAGTGTGCCTTCTTGAACTCCTGAAATGGCCTCGTAGCCCGAAAGGTTTGCCGACCCCTGGGCTAGAGGAAAGGCCATGCAGGATCACAGCTTTCACCTGCAAAAAGTGGCAAGTAAGAGTGAAAGTAATCGGCGAAATAATCGCACGTATTGGCTAAAATGACCCAATACTAATTTAACACAGTGGCGCCAAACGATCTAAAAGATACTTTTCTTGTCTCCAATAAAAACGACGGTTCAAAAGAATGCCTAAAAAGCCACAGGAAACGGTTCCTCGAATACCGATACTCCTTTATGATAAATACTGGTGGTGCATTTTTAACTGTTAGAACTTTTGCGATCCAACCAAATTCTATAATCCACCAGCTGTGGCTGAAGATAAATGCAACACACCCCGTTTTCCGTTGTATTATGGTGAATTCGTATACAGAAATAACCTCCAGGCGTTTGAGAAGTGCTATCTTTTTTAGACAAATTCTCCATTGTGGACCCATTTGAAAGCACTGAATATCCAGAATCCGTAGACTTCGTGGATTCGTTGGCTTTGTCGTCTAAAATACAAAAATTTAGCAGTGCATGAAACAAGGCAGAGGATAGAAAGATTCTCTGAAACAATATTTATCAAGGAAATTACTTTCTTCATGGCGAAGGTCACTTAACTAGAGAATGTGCTAATTTGAATAGCGTCTAGCAGTTCAACGGAGACCGAATAAAGAAAGGTCAATCGACAACATCCACGTCGTGACGGATAATATGCGTACACGGATATCCTGCCACGAACATCACTATCACCACCACTAGCACCAACATCGTCCCACCACCAACAATGTGGAATTGGTCCTAACCTGTCCCCATTGAGATCGTTCTTTCTCGTCACGCACCTGTTTGATCGATCATTTACGAAATCATCGTACTGAAATTGGTGAAGCAGTATGAGGAGCGACATACACCCATCGCAACATGCAGCTATGGCATGGGCCCTACTCATCCACGTGCATCTCAATGAAACTCGGCGGTAAAACCCCGCAACTCAAACTCCAACCCCACACTTTGTAACCCCCCAACAGCCACAAAATAAACCTGCCCCACATCATCTAAGACCTGTGCAGAACATGCCCCCTTGAGGCAAGTACCCCGGTGCATGAATTGGTTCCCAGGTTACGCGTGACACATTGAGAGAGATCATCGTAGTTCTGCCAGACAGCGCATTTAATCCCATCAACTGATTAACAGGCTCGGACAATCGACTGGAGCACTGAAGAGGGGAGAGAGATAGAGGTCGACACAGGGAAACCCACCCAACCAACCAAACGATATACAAGCGCAGGGCCTACTATAATAAATCTCACGCATTTGAAGCTAGCACGACGCAATAAAGATAGTGGCCTCTTTGGAGCTCTCACAAATGTCACCAGCCTCGAAGCTGTGAAAACCTGGTACATTGTGGCGGGGACCAGGTCGCGTGTGGCATGCGCAGACAGTGTTGAGCTGTCGGTCACTGCGTCCGATACAGCCTCCGGTCATCGTGAATCTGCCTTGCCACAGGGCCCAGATGGGTGAGGGAGGAAAACGGGCAGCAAATGCTGCGCAATCCGCTATTACTTTCAAATAATTCATGCGAAAATGATCGTCCTACGCCCGCACAGTGGGGCACACGATGAACGACGTCTTTCGCAACGATAGAACTTTTGTGTGTGTGTGTGTGTGTGTGTGTGTGTGAGGGGTGTGCATTTAGTGGACACACCGTAATCCTCTGGAGCATTAGCCACGACCAGGGGGATTAGGAAGGGCCGCGTACATTGGAGAGCGGTCAGAGGCCGACACCGACTACAGTCCTGCAACTACCGGTGCGCAGCTTGGTTCACAAACGCATCGGAACATCCCTCTCGCACGCCGACAAAAAGTGAAGAGGTGAAGGGCGATTACAAGGGACAGGAGGCTCATGCATCTTCCCTATTAAGCGTAACTTTATCCTTAAAAATTGAAAACTAAGCGCTTTTGTGTGTTTTGTGCGACTTCTGGTGAAGATTTAAAGCTACTTAAACCACGCTGCACCTAACCTTGGCATTTGAGAACAGATCAGTTACTAAACGAGCATTACAACTCCAACACGAGGGGCTTGACATTGACAGCAGGGGGAAAACGTACGAGAATTCGCGCCCGAAATACAAATGCCTATCCGGGTGTGGCGATGATGATACCGCAGAACTGAAAGCCGAGCGCGTGTCCTAGCAAACAGAATGCATGGCATTCAAATGACCCAAAAACATTGTATGACAGCAAATGCTTCCAGATCCTACAAATGTCGAAGGGGTCCAGAGGCTATTAATTTTCAAGGTAGAGGCAAAACTCAGCAGTAGGATGTACCACAAACTTTTTTAAACCATTTTGACAACTGAGCTCTAGAGAGTGAACGCTACCATTTCGAAATCGGCATCTACTACAAGACAAACAAATAAAAGAGAGGAATCCGCCAACTATAGCAAGTTCGGTCGACGAAAGTCAACCCAGGTGTTTTCCCAAATACTCCACCCAATTTAATGTTTACAGTAAAAACAGGCAGAAATAAACTCGAATTTAAAAAGCAAGCAACCGAGAGCTGCATCAAGATTTTCCACAATGGTGACCTACTTGCAAGGTCCATTTCATCCAAGGGCGGATCAAATGAGGCTCTCGGAGCAAGATTATGCTCCAGACACTGCAGGAAGGTTATGACCTGGCTGAACGATGGAAATGATAGAGGAGGCAACTGGACCCCATCCTCACGCACGAAGATTACGGTGCCGCCGTCGAGCCTCCGATCTGGGAAAAAGTGGAAAAAAACAAGGAATGGGATCTCCACTACACACTTGGTAATCAGTATTTTCTGTTAAGTAGATAATTTATTTATCAAGGCATCTACGCAGAAATAGAAAACACACAGGTGTGGGACGCAGTCAGATAACCTACCCTACCTCTAGCAGTCATGCTTGTCAACTAGGCAAACAAATCGGTGTTCCCTTTGTCCAGGTTTTCAAAGCAAGCCGAACTCTGGTCTGACTAACTAATCCGTAGGAGATTTTGTTTAACGTTTTCGATAAAGAGCAGTGAATTTTGCAGCTTTATTAATAATATGTGCTTCCGTCATGGCTCAAGTCTCGAAAGCATACCTATATACAGATAACAAATGCAAAAACAAAGTTGAGGAAGTGGATTAAGTTAAGAGAAAGATACATAAAACCGGCACAGTATCCAGTGGATTACGGGTGTTGATTAGTTTTGCAGTAGCAGGTAGTTTTGGCTCTGTTGCACTAAATATGACATCTCAGATTTGGTTTACGCAAACTAAAATTACGACAATAATTGCGCATTAAGAGAGACTGGTTCCCTCCCGTCAAAGTCGATCCTCTTTACGGTTGTTGATAATAATTTTGGAGTGTCAAGGCCAGAATGGAGTAGATTTGATGAAGTCCCCCATAATCCAGGTCCCTTCTGACAGAAACAACGTAAAATACAGCAGTATATGCGAAGAAAATCAAGCACTAGTTCCCTCCGTGAAACGCGCTTATGTTAATGACGTGCCTCTGGCGACCACTGTAATGTACTCCTCGGGAAAGAGTTTGCAAACTTCCGAATACTGTGCGAAAATAGGGTTATGGGACTGTCTCCGCACACAAATATCATAGAAACCAACCTTAGTTTACTGCTGTCATGCCCTCAGAACTTCACACTACTTAATTGCATCCAACATACACAGACCAAAAAGCGTTCGTGTAAGTGGCTTCAATTGTTCAGCAGAACGACCGGTCAGAAACAACTGATGCATAAGGTCATCAGGGTGGATTTTTCGCCAACATTTAATGACAGTTCGCGTGAAACTCGGTAACTTTGCTACCAATAGGCACATCTCTCCGCGGGCTTAATTACTTTGGTGTATGGAGCTTACACTCCCACGTTTAATCCCTCAACTGTCTGCTTCGCATTATCCTTCCAGCAACCTGGGCATGCTGGAAACGCAACTGTATCCGCAGAGAGCGGCTGGCAAGGAGGGGTTCAGCAAAAGCGTGAGACTTAACTTGACGGTCCTCTGTGCATGTTGAAAGTTTCCCATGGTAATTTTATACGCCAAAGGGCAAAAAAGTAATAATTAGGCAACAGAACACCCAGTGTAAGCATTCGTTTTAAGGGAGGATTTCACGAACAGAGAAAAATGGTATGCGCCCTCAATCTCGGGACAGAATCGAAGAGAGAAATACGGCTAATCGAAATGTCGGATTAATAGAGATAACTGAAAACATATAGGATGGCAAGAACTCCATGACTAATTTTTTTCACTGTAATAAATCTTTACACAAGGCGTTCATATACCAAAATCACAAAGAGCATTAAAAGGCAACCAGCTTCGGGTGGTGGCCGGTCTGACATGAAAAACGCCTTGCTTACGCAAATGATGGCAATGAATGTAGACAACAGAATCCAATTCAATATTCAGAGCAAAGTCCCAGTACGTGCTAAAAAGGCAGAAATGAAATAATTTAAACAGAGTGAAGAAAAAGTGTAATAATTAAACAGCGGAAGGTAACAATAATGGATACACTGGATTAAGATATGATTACGCGTTATTTTTGGAAGGGAATCAGAGACTGGATAGGAATTGCTTAAATGGATATGCATGGACTGGAGAGCGGCAGAACAAAAAATAAAAGTGAAAGTTTCTACAAAATTTAAACAAACAACGGGAAGAAACGGGTTCCTCACAAGAAAAACGGACTTGAAAATTGAAACAGTGCTGAGTACAATTCAGGACTACTCGTAAAGGGCGGAAGGTCGAAGTGCGCCCAAACATCATTTATTGACAACTAATTGTTCCACTTTTGGCCGAAAATGACCATCTCTACTTGCACATATTAGTTGATGAGCAAACTGATAATATTCCCAATTATTCATCTCAGTCACGCATGGAATATAAACATCGTTCCTAATCAATCCTGGAAAGAAAGGTGAGGTAAAAATTCAATCCAAAGGATAGGAAACGATTGAAATGAAAATCTGGCGACAAATGGTCCTGCAGCCCCACGTGCAAGTTACCTTATGGCACGCTTACTAGAACGGTTTGGATAGTCATGATTCCACCGGCTAACATTATGTTGAGCAGTTATGAATAGGGGTTCTGAGTTTTTTTGGAGAGTTCAGAATTAGGTAATTTTGCGACTAAAGATAGGAGGCGAGGTTTAGGGGGGCTGGGCTAGGGATCGGAGTTTTAGGTTAATGGCTGTGGTTATGAAATTTGGGAATTGGTTTCCCGTTGGAGACAGGGGTTCTCCAACCGGTTAGAGGTAAGCAGTTGTTAGGGTTTGACATTTCGCTCAAACGTTGAGGTTGGTAGTTGAGGAAAATAGTTATAGTTAATTCTAATGATTAGTGATTAGGGTTAGTAGTTTAGACTTGCGGTTAGGGTTAGTTGATATGGTTAGTAGTTAGGACTATTAATTAGAGTAAGCAGATAAGGTTCGTAGTTGGGTTAAGGAGTTTGCCTTAGCCCTAAGCCCAACTACAATTCACTGGCCCCAGTCCAAAATCTAAATCCCTAGCCCACTTAATCTAACCGCATACCTCGAGTTCCAAAAGTAAGCAATTCTAAACTTCCAAAACACCTGTTCATAACTGCCGAAGAGAATGCAAGCCGGCTCAGTCATGACTACAGAAATCGTTTAACCAAGCACACAATAAGGTGCCCACCAATTTGGGCTACAGGACCATTCGTCATCGCAAATTATTGAGCAGCGTGCCGAATTCTGCCATGCAACATTTAGCAGTTAAAGTTCTGATGTATATGGATAATGAACTTGAGGCAGTTTTTAAAACAAACCCTCGGATCTTAATTAGGTTGCGTTTTCTACAAGAAATTAATGGTCTCGCAGGCTCCGTAGAAAGTGTAAAGTATTGCATCACATTTCACATTCAATCGATTTACGTTTAAATATGCCTTAATTCCTTTAATATGTGTAGTGGAACCACATAGTAAGAACCATGCCTAAAGCAGGAATGTCTCTATAGCTTAAAGCGGACAGAACTGAGTTTCAGGGGTTTCCATTTGGAATGTAATTTACCCTCGGCGTAATTACGCACAAATATGCGATTACGTTTTTCAAATCCTTCCGCTTACAATCTATCTGACCACAAAAGTTTTAAAGGCATCTATCGACCGTCAAATCAAAAAATTCAATGAAGGCTTTGAATATATAAAAGACATTAGCAATAAATTAAACTCAGTTCATAAAAATATAGAATAGCTTAACCTAATACATTCGGGTAACTTTTTTGCTTGGACACCGTGTTCATAAGTGCGCGAAATAAAAGCAGTCACTGAGCGGCTGGCACTTAGCGGTAAACCCAGTTTATAATGAATAACACATTTCATAATAAGCCTCAAAAATATGATAGAACAATTCATTACGTCACAGTCGGCATATCCTAATGGCACAATGGACATTTAATAACAGTCAACGTTTTTTAAATGACTTTAAGGCACAGAATATTAATTTATGAGAGGACAGCAGTAGCGGAAACCAGTTTTTTTAATAACGCAAATCAACATACGTAGGAGGAAACGTGACTTGCGAAGTTTCCGTAGACACGGAAGATTCAGGCGGGAGCTCATTTCTACCACAAGTAGGAGACTGCCATGGACGAACAGAGTTAGAGTCGGAAAAGCCAGTGGAAAGAGGAGCGTGTAAATTCTTGGACTTCTGGTAAGTTGTCAGACGGAAAGATAGGGTGTTAGGGGGTAGAGGAACGAAAATTGCAGTCTGGTGGCTCCGAAGACATGGCTTTATTAGGCATCCACTTGAGGAGAAGGCCGTGGTCTTCACTGCCTCCTAGGCGGTGTAAGGAGAGGTAACCGAGAATTTTCTTTGAACAGTGACTCTACAAATACAAAAAAGGCAAATTAATAAGGTAACTGAATAGGTAGAAATTAGTGTCCAATCACGGTTAAACAACCGAGAAGCGGTAAGCGTGGTATCTTATAGCAAAAGAGTAGAAACAACTGGATTTGCTAACAAATAACTATATCTATTACCAAAAATATGTCTTTGCTTGATTAAAGTCATCGGCTATTGTTGCGAGGTTTCCCTTAGAAACGGCTGGACCAATGCCATCCGACAAGTGCGTTTTCAGATGGTGTCCAGTCCGGCTTACTAACCAAAAATAGGGCTCAACGCGGCCTCGAAGAGACTGAATTAAACTTATCTAAATGCAATGACCCCTAAGCAAATGATGTTACCCACCGTCTTCATTTACGAGTAGTACCGATGAAAATACTGGAATGAATGAATGCGGCACAACAAGTCGAGAGGTAACTTAAACTAATAGTATTTACTCTGCGTCGAACAAGCTAGACAAAAACCGTGTTTGATACAAAAAGTCAGTAATTGATCGCAGGAAATGATAACCGCAATTTTGAAATGCGCTTTTGGGTATGGAGGATTACTTGAGTGGGACATAATCCCATAATATTTCAAACATACCAAGATACCGGTTTTTGACTGCACTAATTTTCGGAAGTTTGATGCATGTTGTAACGTTTAAAAAGCAACTGATTGGTAAACTGGCAATTCGGTGTTTATGAGGGGTATGCAACTAAATACTGCTTGGTTTACTACACTCAAAAATGGGCATTATATTAAGTCCGGACACATGTTTCACAGAGTTTGTACTGCTGCGCGAAGCAACTATAAGGTGCTCGGCTTATAAATGGATTTCCCAGGGTTTCCGTGATATAATTCAGTTCAAAAGTTAGGTTTTTGATTTTCTCAGAAATTAATGCGCCCACTTGAGGAAAATTTTTCGACAAGCCTTCTAGGTAGAGAAGTCACTTTGCGCAAATAAAGTAGGAAACGAAGATAAATAAACAAAAACATTGCCAACATTGTTGCAAATCATCACCTCAACTTAGAATTTGAATTTCCGACTATGCGACCAAAGACATTAGAGCGTTCAAAAACTTGGAGTCGCTTTTCATCGCCTACACGTAGGCACACGATTAACTTAAGGACCTTAGTAGAGGTTCAAACGCCCAGTCAAGTGGGCATAACGTATCTGACAGAAACAATACGCATCGACAGAGCATTAATTAGCTCTAGGCTTCTAGCTGCTGCTCCACCAGTTGATCCGCTTGTCAAAGTTAAGGTTCGACTACTGCAGTGAAAAATAAGACCACATCAAAAGAAATAAGGCGGTAAATGGGTTCGGACAGTAGCAGTGCATGCTTCAAGTCCCGTAGGCAGGTCACAGATTTCACCCTTAAGGTATTTGATCTACTTCCAAAGAACAATAGCATGAAAGACAATGTAATTAATTCTGAGTAGTTTAAAAATAGCAGAAACACATACGGGCTGCACCATTACGTTGTTCTTCCCATACAAAAGCGGAGACCTCTCATTTTGCAACAGGGATTCAACGTAATCTTTGGCTACCGTGAGCTTGTAGGATGAGGGGGGAAGATGTTGAAGGGATGCTGTGGTAGACCGCAGGTGAGTCCAGATTGGCGTGGACCTCGGAAGGTCGACGGGGTCCAGCGTAACTTCCCAAACTGAAGTCGCCGCGCTCGTTACTCTAGTAGGTTTAATTAAGACAGTATACATAGGTTCTATATTAAATGCGAAACAATATAGGCGAGTAACGCCAAAAGCAGTATTTGCAAATTCAGATACATAAAAACGAAAACAAAATGGAGGCGCGGGGCAAAGGAGAAGCGGACAACTGTTTCGAAGTACTTACTCATCATAATTGGACTTCGATGTATCAGCCACTGCGGAATAACCGCGTAATATTCACAAGCTGCCAATTGGTATTCAGTAGTACAAACTACGTAATTATTCACCATACTTACAGTACGGGTACTAGCAAAATGCCCAGAAACATGTGCTGTATGGTAAATAATTACGTATTTTATACTCTCGAATGTCAGTTGGCAGCTTCTGAATATAACGCGGTCAGTCCGCAGTAAGTGATGGATTTCAGCTCAAATATTCATATCCAATTTCGGACCGAATCTGAAAAGGTTTGCTCCGAAGGACTTAATCCAAGTTCGCGCATTAACTTCCTCGGAAATTTAACAAAGCAGGGTGAAACTGAAATTAATATATTATAAAACACAGAGGGGGGAAGCTGGTGGACTCACTAACGAGCCAAACGCCTCGCAGCTGCGTCGTGCAGCGGCACAAGATCGCCAAAACACGCGTGTCTGGGCTTTTAGCTAGTACCTGTGCCGTAAGTATGGTAAATGATTAAGTTGTTACGAAGTAATAACTAGACATAATCAGGCTTCCAGCTGGGCCAGTCACCAGGAATGTTTTTTTACCAAAGTTATCAGCTCTCAAAATCCAATCTCAACCGTAATCTATCGTCTACTGATTATAATACATTTTCGATGAGAGAGAAAGAGAGAGAAATGCTGTGTACGACTTATCAGCGCCACGTGGCGGTAATGGCACTAAAATTTGTACGGAGTACTCGAACCTGCTCGAATTAGACAGCAGCTTGAAGGCGGAGCGAAAGACTTGATGGTCCAACGACCGCGCAAAATGCTATCAAAGCGAGTCATCCGTGGCGCTGAGACATTGAATGACGAAAAACGAAATGCAGAAGAAATTAGGAAGGGCAAGAAACGTGCTGGCGCGCCAAGCAAATTCACCATGGGTGAAGATGTGCAAATGACAACTATGGCGGGCCGTATACACTGAAAGGATGCATTGGGTGAGATTCTTCAACAGAGTGAACCTTTATGGTATTGTATGTTCCATGAATGCCTACAACTATCGGTGGCTATATAGGGAGTGTCATAGTGAGCTTGCCTGCCCGCAGACACCAAAAGTCTTATGTACCTATGGGAATGAACTGACATGCGCGCAGCAACCATTGGGAAGCTGAGGGGCCTGGCATTCGATTTTAGGTGATATTTCCGGACCACGTGGCTGAGGGATTGAAAAATACAAGACATCACAGTCAAGATGACTGGAGTCGTCAGGAAAAAATGAGAAACTTAAGAAGAATAAATTCAATCAGACAATTAGAAAGACAAACATCAAAAGAGAAGCCAACTAAAACGAAATGGCGTAAGTTATAGCCCCAGCATCGTCCCTTTTCTACACCCATTACGACTAGATGGCAACATAAAGTCAAGATGATTGGAAACTGGGCAGGTAAATCGGTTAGTTGCTGCCGGCACACATACTGGATTGAATATAGCCTCGAAGAAGAATTTTCAAGAAGGCTGGATTAATGAGCAACAATGAGCCCTCTTCAGCTTTTGGACATCGTGAATAGTATAAAACAGGGCTAGGATGAGTTTACAAGTTTAAGGTTCATCGGGTTCACTTATTTTTAGCTGCCGGGCGGACGCAATTGTTTGGAGAACCAAGGTTTCTATTCATAGAGGGATCGAAGGGGCATTTCGGCATTCGTTAGTCCATGCATGCAAATGGAAAAGGGGTACAGAGCAGGAGAAAAATCCCCACACAATTAAGCATATCTTCGAAAGTGATTCAAGTGAAAAACTGACATTAGTGAAATTGGCAGAGTTCGGTTTGACATACAGACCTGGAAATCAGGTCACGAAATATCAATAAACGAGGGGGGAGGCACAAAAAGAGGGGTCAAGAGCCACCAAAAGTTTGATTACACGTTTATGACTACCAGGATAATGTCCAACACCAAGCTGTATTGTCTGCAGCGAACAAGATATCGTAGTCCGGGATCTAGCTAGGATCGGCATGGTGCCTTTTATGATGAGTCACATTAGAAAGGCGTTCAGCAGTGTCGCAAGTGAAAAGATGGAAATCGATATTCCTGTTTTGCATTGAAGTTGAGGGCCTACAAGCCACGCAAGCGGTAGCATGGTGACTAGTAATCAATCACCAACAATGGTTTCACGGATACTCTTATGACCAGTTCCAGCGTACAAGCTAGCATCAAGCGATGAACTCAAATGCCAGGCGTTGGCGCACCCGAAGTTTGAACAGAGATCCATTGGCTATTTGAACGTTAAACCTAAGCAGTATATAAAAATGAGCTATTTGGCCGGCGGCCCGTGATCCATGAGAGTTGTGTCCGTCAATCTATCCTGTCGTTTTTCTCGAGACGAAAAAATGAGATCGGGGGAACGAAAAAGGTTACCTGACACGAGGACTTCTTATTAATATAGTGATTGTGAAGTTGGATCATTGAAATTTCGAGAGCTTAGGTTACATTATTAGAGCAAGAGTGAGGAAGCGATGCAAGAAATGAAAATTCTAAGATCAGGAACAAAGTAATCATCAGGAGTTGGCGGGGTGGGCTTTGGTTTCCGTGTCAGAGATGCGATGCCAATAAATGAAACATTGTGGGAAATAGACCCATTCCGTTATGATGTGCGCTTATGTTAAAAGCTGTATTAATTTTGGAAGTCACAAATCACGGAATCAGGTTGGGGCCTCGAGCTCCGTTACGTAGGTCTTGGCAAGCTTGCGTGACCTATTAATGACGCGATTCCCAGAACGCGATCACCTCACCATCTGATTATTGAGGTGACGTAATTTAGCTCTAATCGTAAGTAGATACAATAGATAATTATTACTCCGCAAAACAACAATTTTTGTTCACCGATACTGAATAAATGCACGGACAGAGTCCAGAGATCTAAAATAATTATGCTTATCGGTGTTTGGCGTTTCTTTCTTTATCCTCATCAACGAAGGAGCGCGGATGCGTATTATGACATAGGTCCGTCAAAGATGCCAAGCTCCATTAATCACAATATATTGTTAATTGAACGATCTTGCGAACTCTATCGGGATGGCGTGCTAAAACTGTATGTTAGATTGCTGGGGAAAAAGAACAGACTCCCAGTGAACCGTTTTAAAGCACTTGAAATTCAACGGGTGAGTAATTTTTAACCTACTTTACTTTTAATTGATTTACTTCAGGGTCAGTTAAATAGAACCCAAGAACAAACATTTATTTATTAACATAGAATAAACAAAGGCGTTCAAGGGAGTTCAAAGGCGTTTGCCTATCTTTCCCTTAATAAACTTAACTTAACTTAACTAACTATACCAATACGCCAAATTACAACTCCAACTCGGTTCCGTATGACATGTGAGATTTGTTTCCCTTATACTACACGAAACATTCAGAGAAGTGGGCGTGAAATGGGCAAGCATTTGTAATTCCAGTGTTCTAGGAATCATTCAATAACAGTAGTCCCAGAGATATTCAATTGAATTGCGGACAGGAGGCCTAACTAACAACCGATGACAGGGAAATTTTCGCTATCCCTAAAACGTGCGATATCTGTTAGGCTGTGCTGTCCCATTCTCAAAAAGAAATCTTGACAGGCACAAAATATCGGGAGTCGACGCCATGGCAACCCCTTCATGCCACGATAATCATCATGAATGGGACTACAAGACTACATCTTCCGGAGTTATAGAAGCTTAAGAAATAATGGGAATTCTATCATCTTTCACTGCATAGACGCGCATTCGGTCGCAGAACCCTTGACCCGCCATACAGCTTCAAAAACTGGAAAATTGAAAGTGCGACTCATCAAAGGGTCTGGTTCTAGTAAAGAGGACACAAAAAGCATAGGCACACAACGCAAGCCCAGGCGGGCTCGTTTGGGTCCCCGCATTCAAATGCGATAATTAAACCAGTCTTCCTGACTTGAAAGCATGTTTTCTGGAGCCTTTCTTGTGGCAGGGATGAACGCTATAAATCAAATGTTAAGCTAAAAAAAGACGTACTACGACATGAGCGCACTCATCGCCATAGCTGTAGTTGATCTGGCGTCGTCGTTGTAGCTGGACGACGATACCCGAGGGTGCGTTGTTAACCACTCGTGGTTATGCGTTCACCTAAACATTTAGCTATCCAGTGCTCTGGTGTATTTGCTTTCTAAATCCTGAAAGCCTGTCATACTTATTTCATCTGGCTGGACGGAAAGATGACAGCGAATAAATGGTTGTGGTGTGCCAAGAACAAAGAAGAAAAAGATGAACATTACCGACATAAAAAGGGGACACAGTGATGTTTTTTATGGGCTAATTAGCAGTCATCAGCCAGCCATATCAAGCCACAAGTGTTGCAACACCTGAGGTTCGAATCCGTGATCTGTTGGTTAGATGTCCAACGCCCTAACCATTGGGCCACGGGCTCGCTGTCCTATCGGCTAGTAATCCAGAAAAGGGCATTCTAGTCTCCCATATCTTTGTCGGCAATGTTATTCTGTCCATACCACTGGTCACTGTGCGACTCCTGACGGGCCTCGAGAGTGAGCCCAAAGGCCCAAACAGACGAGTGAGTCTCGTAACCAATCGTTAAGCGCCAATCTACCAAAGAATTAAACACTTAGCTTGGACAGGACCTGTGGCAGACTTAATCGCTATTCCGAACGTGGTGAATCGACTCGGAAGCGATTTTATAATACAATTATGAAACAGACAGACAACATTAGTCTGCTTTTTACATAACCATGCATAAAAGAACAACGCATGCTCTAAAGATGACTAAAACCGAAGACATTCAGGGAATCGTAAGTTAGATTGCAGGAATGTCGTCCTTTTAACGATGCGAGAGACTTCAAGTCAAGGTCAAGTTTGTCAAAAAGGAAAGAATACGAGGTGCAAAAGGAGAATCAGGTACCAATTTGAGGTCGATGACAAAAGCTGATAGCCGAGACCCAGATGGCTAGAAGGGTAAGCTGTGACTTAGTTAGTCTGACTTATTAACTACACGCAGTGCATACAAAGTTGTGTTTGCATTCAAAACACGTTTCTAGGCTGCGTTATTAACAAATCGCGTGTCAATACTGAATTAAAATCAACATTCATTTATATCCTGACAAGTTCTCACGACGGCGTTATGTTGTAGAATGAGCCGGTCTGCTCGCGTGTGTTCTTATGTCAGCGGATACAAGGGTGCTAATTTCTAAAGGCCTACACGCCGACGTGAGGTATAGTTGATGAGAAAAGAGGCATCTGGCAAGTTGGTATGCCACCAACTGGCGAATGGTGAACGGCGACCATTGATGATGCGGTGAACTAATAATGCATGGCGCCACAAGTATGAATAAGAAATAAAGAGGCTCTTTAGTGGAAATCTTGGTAAATAAAACTGAAGAGAAAACTGATTTTATTAAGAGCTTACTAGAAAGGAGGGTCTTGGCTGTCCATCAGGAAGGGACACATTGCAAAGGAGAGACGAGGGCGAAACACAGTCGGATGCAAACTGCATTGTCAGGTCGAGGCTCGGGTAGGATGAGGAAGCTGCATAATCAGTAGTGTCGGACGACAAACGATGCGGACGGCAGATAAAAGGGGAGTGCACGCTGAACTGTTTGACCAGCAAGTTTACTTGACGAGAGGCGAGGAAGCGGTGGTCCATTCCGGCAGTGTAGATTTGCTGGCGCTGTAGAAGTTCACGAGCCGAAGGATCAGTCCAAAGATGATCATTCGTGCGTATGCGTGTAAAGTCATGCGTGCAGGGGCCGCCTAAACGGGGAAGATAGTCCCGTTAGGGAAACCTTAACTACTAACATCCCGTCAAAAGTCAAGGAAACTGAGACGCAAAGGCAGATAGTTGGAAAAGAAAGGTGCAGATTTCACTTGGATTTTTTTGAAAAAATAGGATTTCGAAGTATCAAAAATGACGCCCAGAATGGAAGCGTCTTCAATGATACGGACAAAACAGCTGTTTTACGCTTATGCATAACCGCAATAACTAGAAATACCACAGATAAAGGCCAATGAGTGGACGCTAAACCGGTGCGTGAAAGCACAGCCAGTGGGAGAGGACATAACTGAAGGCTCAACAGCATCATTAAGTCGAGGTTCTACCAATGCCTTCCAAATTAATTAGTTCTCGTCAGGGGTAGGCCCAGCTTTTATACAGAAATGGGCGCACATCCCTTATTGACATCTCGGAGATAAGTAGTTTTTTGTTGTGAGTGATACCGCAACCCCGAGGCCACAAAGCAACCAAATGCCAAAAGAACAGAGACGTCAATGGGACGCATGCTCATACATGCTAGAATACAACGGGTTTCCAAACGACTGTTGAGGACGAACGTAAACCTACACACAAAACAAGCGACAAATAAACATTACGATCTACGGAATATAATTTGTGAAAAATAAATTTGTAGAGATATTATGACAGCGTTAAGGAGTGCAAGCTATTTGGGAGTTTTATGCATGTGGTGAAAAGCACTTAAGTTTGTGCTCACATGGATCGGTCCCATTTACTTTTAAAAATATAATCACAACCACTAGGCAAGACAGTAAACCGATTAGGACAGTGTATTCTTAAGCCATAACTTATGATAGCGATATAGTACTAAATGAAAGTAGCAGATAAAGAAAAGAACTTTGTGGAGAAGTCTGGTCCTGTTAATCGGTAGGATAAACGCTTTAAAACACAGTAAGCTCCAGCTACTCGGGAGAAGAGAAGAACCCGGTGAAAGGTAGACAAGAATAACAAATTAAGAAACGACGCTAGTATGCGGTTTATTATCAGGGAGCAGGGCTTAGTGGGCCTCCATATTACAATGAAATATTCAGTAAGTAGGACAAGGTATCGGAAGGATGATGCGTAAGGAACATTCTGAAGTGCGCAAAAAGAGACGAAGCTGCACAGAAATTCTGCTTGATAAGCTAGCACCATCGCTGATCCGGTATCGCTGCTCTTCTTCTGTCGAATCGAGCTCGGCCAAGGGAGCACCCAATTGCAGATTATGACAAGTGGTTAGGCCCTCATCAGTTCGACCGTCGTAGTCCGACGATGTCCACCGTATGCTCCACAGAAGGGTTGTGCAGTGACGGTGACTTGTGCGCAGATTAGTTTAAAGTTATAGCAGACTTTCAGTGCGTCTACCGCACTCTCTCTTCCCTTACCTACCGATGCCCGGTGTCAAGACATGGTCAAGAAGACCGGAGGCGGGGTCGGGCGCAGATGAAGCATCTCCCACGGAATGTGAGAGCGGGGTGCGACATGAGCCCGCACCTACGCGTGCCCATGTTCGGCATTTGTTATAGGACCGCATCCCAAATAATAATAACGCCTGCCACACCCTGATTTGGCTGCCGTGTTGACCCAGCGCATCTACCGCACGGCCCTTTTAGTGGGCACGGTTAGGCCCTAACGTTGATAAAATGAACATCCGAGTTGCGGATGGGGGTGCAGGCACGACAAACAATCGGCAAAAATATCCAGCAATGCAGAGATTGGAGAAGGGGGTGGGCTCTAACGGTCGTGGCTGTCTTCATTGAGTAATCTTTACCAAAGAAAGTATCAAGCGGAGATTAAAGTAGACAACCAACCACAGCTATTAACAGCGACTAGCACTTCGTTGACATCCAGCCGGTAGTGCAACCGCACTGAAAAGTAGAGAAATGTGAATGGGGAGAATCATCTAGAAGAGCAAAATCGGTTCAAATGGACTGGCTGCGACCCCCGTTCCAGTAGTACACTTATAAGACACGTGTTCCAAACAAACATGAAAAGGATAAACTCAATATTTTTTAAATCTGAACAGAGTTAGTTAAAAAGGGCAAACTTGCGTAACAAAGACTATATCAACATTTTTCGCTACCTAACCCGTGTTGATTCCCCTAAGTACGAGCAATCGCGCTTTGGAAGGACCCAAGTTAGGAAACATGTCACGTGAATACGTCACACAAAAAGAATGCTAAAGAAGATGTTCGTGCGCCAAAAAGCAAGCGCTGCTGCAGCGAAATCAAGGCTCGGGCCGGCCCAGACAGGTCTTGTAAGGAAGTTGGAAAGCGAGCTTTTAGAGCGGGTAGACGATCCGTCGGGGGGATGGGTAGACCCTTCGCCCCCCAACGAGGACCTGCACCACCACCACCACCACCACGGAGGTTGGGGTGGTTACCCGAGTGCAAGCTGGCTTATGGCGACGAGGGGGGGGGGTGCATGCAGCGTCAACCTCAAGATGTCTTCGCATGCTCACCACAGTTAAATTGTGGGATTTAGTGAATAGGGCGGGAGTGGGGAGGGGACTCCTTGGACGATCACACCCCTTCCAAGTGATGATTCCAAGCAGAAGACAAAAGACATCCGACGTCCGCGGGATGCCACAGAAGCCATTCTAGAAATGGCCCATTGCAACCTGGTGCTCGGTCTTGAGGAACAATTCATCCGGCCTGATGGCAGTCTTCCAAACCATGACGTTTAAGGTGCGATAGCATAACTACGCAGTAGGTAGCATGGCAGTTCGACCGTCGATTTCGACGAGGTCCATCGTATGCTCCACATCAGGTGGTGCAGGGACGGTGACTTGCGCGTGAATTAGTTTTAAGTGATAGTAGCCTTGCGCTGAAGCTACCGCACTCTCTCCTCCTCCCACACTTGAGCCCGGTGTCAAGACAGAGTCAAGAAGACCGGAGATGAGAGAGGGCGCAGGTGGCTGGCGCGGCCGGAGCCGCCCCTGGGCGTGCCACCACACCGCAGTAGGTAGAAAGGTTGTATGTCATTGGCTTAATGATTTTCCAGCACTCGGCGTGTTAAAGAGGCGGACCTGTATCATCATGACAGATGAGGTGATTGGAAACGATGGCTGAGTAGGCCTTTTGCCCCCATCTGATGTGCTTGATGCGAATGGAATCTCAGTTCAGCAATGAATCTGCCCACCCAAACAGCGCGTCGGCCAAAAAATAAGGGCCCGTTTTCGGTTTGACATCCCACTATTGGCCATTCAAAAGTCATTGAAGAGCACACTCACCTAGCTGCAACTCTAAAATGCGACTAAAGGGGTAAAGAGGAGACTGGAAAAAAAGGCTCAAAGGTAAGCACAGCCTTGCACAACATGTCAAATGGTCAAACTCGCGGACATCGTGGGAGAGAAACGATAGTTATCTAACAAAAGACTATGTGCATGCAGAAATTTGGCGTGCGTTAGAATTAAGTGAAATGTTTCAGAATTATAAACTAGATCATTGGTACGTTAGCCTCAAAGGCAAAAAGCGATTGACTGAAGCAGAAAGGCTAGTTTAAAATCAACAAGTTCAACTTAGTCTGAGAGAAAAAAAGAAGACGACGAATATAGTCAAAAGGAGAATAAGAAGAAGCAGCGTTGACTGAGGTACGCGCATAAGGAAGCTGAGATTACGACGGACAATTTCGGCTCTCAATCATCAGGGGCCAGTGGATCTAGTGCACCACGCAAATTATCAAGTCTCAAGTTTCCAGATCGCACTGCATCTGTCTATCCAATCCCCAGTTCAGGCTTCGGATTGGTCATTATCGACTGTAGCCGTCATCGTCACGATCTGCTTGACCTCCCGAGGTCTTCACAAGTGAGGGTGCCAACCAGAATGGTGAAAAACGGACGCCTTAGGATGCGGGTGACATTAGGCAGCAATCAACCCTACTAGGGATTTAACTCTAAGATCTTGTGCCTGAAAAATTACAAAAAAAGAAATCCCTTAGAGGCTGATTACATCTATTCTTGAAAGAGGTGTCTGGTTACAGAGCATTCGTTGCGATTCTCCCACAGCAGGACGACGCATAAAGCAAAAACTGCAGAAATGCGCAGGAAATTACCGGAGATAATCGCGCTTGGAAAGGAATTTGGGGAGGTAGGTGCAAGGAAATTAGAGAGAGAGATCCCAAGTGGTGTCGCGAAGGCGGGATACGTTGCCAGTGGCTACAGCGTATTTTAACCCTTTAAACAATTTTCTTCTGCATATATTCTAACCCAATTCATATATCTCTTGAATCGGAAGGTTAAACATTGGCTAGAGAACCAGGATTTCAGTGTCGCCATTAAGGATAACATCGTAAAAAGAAAGGAAGTAAAATAAGCTAACCAAATTTTCGGTGAGTTAAATGCTCAGCGAAATTTTGCAGGCGTTAGCAAACGGAACAGCCACACTAGCTTATACCTCCAGAGGATAAACTGCTGAATTCAGCACTAACAAAAACACAGCTTGAAGAGAGATAGCATGGTTGTAGAAGGAGACCTACCACAAGGGTGGATACCAGAACCGAGCTTGGATCGGTTTCAGGAAGGGATTTGTTATGCTGAATAAGTTAGAGGAGACGTTTTGCAATTTTTATTGGACAAGCAATGACACTTAGGCAGGGTTGGATATATTTGGGGGGTTTAGAGATGCGGCGAGGAGAGTGAACGAACAATTAAGTGTACTTCTGTAAAATGCTTATCTATAACTCCTTGTAGGATTTATCAGACGACACTCGTCTCTTTTTCAACATCACTTTTTCGAAGAGCTGTGATAAAGTTGCCTTTTATTGATCGGAAAATAATGTAGACAGGTGCGACATTTTCAAAAATTTCACAAGTATCAAAAAGACTTTGAAAAAGTATGAATTGGACAAGCATCGAGAATTATCAAGACCCGGGCAGCAGCAAATGAGAAGATATTAATAATCAAAGCAGTCGCCCGACTGAATACAGGGTTGTCACTGAAAAATCGCATCGAAATCATAAGGAGGAATCACAGGATGTTCAAGCTAAAACGCCTTTTCCACTTTTGCCGTCCGATGTCAAAGCCTGAGGCAGAGTTTTCATGCCTATACCTCTAAAACAGTAGATCATCTAAATCATAAAATTTCAACATCAAAATTTATCATTTGGAACGCACACACACACAAAGAAATATTCATAAAAGAACAAGTCTAGCCAAATTCAAGGGGAAGGCCAAAATGAATGAATGCAGCTTAAAGCCGGGTCGAGTATGGGGGAAGGGTGGGTTTGACACGAAAAGGAAGCCTGAATATAATAAATCACCGACAAAGTTGCTGGGTTTCCCAAGCCGAATGTAACCCTCTCGAAACACGAATTCGGAGCAATACTATTTGGTAGAATATCCCCGCTGTTCCTTTAATTACCAACAAAAGACGCTGCAAACGTGTTGGTTAAGACAGTTATAAATGAATTGCCACCCACAAAGACTGCAAACATGTGGGCTGCTGCAATGATAACACAAAATACATGATAACCCACCGTCATTTGATACCCGCAGCTACCACACACCGTTCGATAAAGATTCTTCGAGAGTGTCATTAGTCACTCAAGTGAGTTCAACTAAAGGACAAGATATTATGAAAATATGTGCAAGGCCTCCACGGGCCAACAACGGTAAGTTTAGCTTTGTCAGTGAAGTGTCTTCTGGTGAAGCAAAAAAGCATAAGGTTTCCAAGTAACGTTTTCTTAAGACCAGTGGACCTGTGGCACAACTTACAGCCAGAAACCAGTCTTCTCTGCGAGGGTCTGTGAATTTACGCAGACTGCGTTAGAAGCTAGGAGAAGTGAAAGCGGATTTCAAAAGATTCGGATTCGGGTCAACATTAAGCTTAGGCATACAAAAATGCCTCCTGTAAGCTGGAAGACCTTCAAAAGGAGAATTCGATCAGGCGAAACATATTTCTTGCACGGTTAGCCAAATTCAACCGCGAAAAGGTCGCTAGAACAACACCGTCTAACTTAATTTTTTTTTTAAAAGAGTGCTCACTCCTTTCAGGGGAAAAGTGTACGCACTACTCTGAAGCAACTAGGGATGAAAAGTGGCCCGTACATTAGCGAAAATAAAGTGTTTGTAAATGCTTTTTGTTTGATAAGACGTATGCTTATGCTAGCTTAAAACCTTCATTGTGGGGATCCGCTTACTCTGGCAATATGAGATCGAGGAGGTCCCTTTACGTATGATGCTAATTTAAAACCGATAGAGAACATCTTAGTCTTACTCCAATGCCATCAGCTTATTATGCAAGTATCCTGTGTTCTGGGAACATTCGGATTTTGTGCTAAATAAAATCACGAAACAATCGGACGTTGATGAACTTACCGCCGCCGTTTCGAAAAATTGACATTTAGTCAAGCAATTGGTAGTAATTTTACCTCTTGCCTGTATGAATATTCGTATAATATAATGCTCAATTGATTTTCCACAGGCAAAACGAATCTTCTAATTTAAGCCCTTGCCAAGAAGATGCACACCTGATGTCTATTTAATTGAATTTCATCTCTTGAAATTATTTTTTCCAAAGGAAAGGCTGAATAATGAAATAATAGTTTAATATGTATTTTTCGTAGGTAGAAAGGATCAGCGAGATTCTTGGCGCATTAAATTTACCTTCATGCGCAGGGTGAATCAAAACATCGAAAAGAATAAAAATTACTCTTGCTTACGTAGCAAATCTGCGAAGAGGGGACCATCGCACGGATGCGAGAGGATAGAAACACGTTCGTAATACTCGCTGAGAATAGGAAGAAAAAAGTACGTTCAAAACAAACAGCAAGAATTCCTTCAGGCGGCGAATAACGTGGCTTTGACTAGGTAAAAAGCAATAAAACGAAACTGAGGCAAGATGCATGGTTATTAACCATCATCAGCACATAGCCAAACGTAGTTCAGAGAAGGGGCGTAAAAATAGCACACTCATCTAAAAACTTGTATACAAATCGGTCACCGGTAGATATACGTAGTAAAATTGCGGTAGAACTAAGTTTCCTATAGAAAGGAAAGTGTTTTTCGGCAAATAGCAAGCGCAATAGGACGAAAGGCAGGCAGGGTATTCTTTCATTAAATGTTTGTCTTCAAGGAACCCAGGCATTTTTCTCAGACAACAGTGTAAAATTGATGGTAACAGCAAGGGAATTTACTCTTAGGTCGTTAGAACAACAGAGTACTAAAGAGCATTTTAGAACTCAGGCTCGATACCAATCCAAAACACATAAAAGAAGCATCATGGAAAACCGCACTAGCAAAATCTCACTTCAGGTCGACATCTTATTCAACTGCCATCCTAAATAAAACGATGGTGTCAACCTGCGAACTAACCGCGCTTGCTCCTGAACCAAAAAAACTTGTCTCTAGGTTGATTGAAATTTTGGCAGAGAAAGTGAACGTTTAAGTTGGAAGTGCGTTCGCCGATCGGATTACGATACATGCTGGTCCCGTTGTGCTTTGGGAATTGATCTGGAGTCCCGCAGGCAGTTGAACAGCGATTAATAGTTTAGATAGAAAGATATTACAGAGAACAATCCTACACAAAGCCAGGGTTCCAACACCTGAGTCTTGATTCCACATTCTTTGGTCAGTGGGCGTTAATAAATCCAACGCTCTACCAACTTAGCCACAGGCTCATTAGATGCCCAACCGTCGGTAGTTTTCCAGCACGTAGTTTGGACGGAAAAGGTGATACCTGCAGGATTACCACGGGAAACCTACGTACGACATTCGAGGAAAATAAGAGATGCAGAGGCTAGACAGGAGGTTTTTACCCCACATTTAAAAAAAAAACAAAAAGTCCATAAGCAAAGGCATGAGACAGGTGCCAAAACCCACAAAACATTGAGTGAACTTTGTGATATGTCTTTCAAAATCAAAGAGTGCTGAAGAGGGTTGGCAAACTCATCTCCACACTCAGCCCAACTGGAAGGCGAAGTGATAATAAGGCCAAGCTGCACAGGTTCTTCTTGCTAATTGAATTCCCGCGAGAGTCACACCCGCTTTCCTGATAGCGACTGTCCTCACTCAGCAATAAGGAAGAACTAACAGTAGACTGCGAAACCACACTGTTTCGGCTAATCCGTATGCGACAAGCATTGCTCTGCACGCACTGAGTTTCATTTTACTATCTGGCAACCGCGGACACACCAGGTTACCCATAGTTAAGCTAACAGGTAAGCTCCGTCTTCCCAGGGCTTCGTTAAACCCAGATTCAGAGCTTCTGGTGCGATAGGATAGGTAAGAGTGAAAGATTTTGGTTACCTTGGCCAGTGCGGAAGCAATTACCGGGAGCCGGGGAGAAAAGCCAAGTATGGTTTAAACAGCAACTCAAGCTAATATGCCAGCGGTAGCTGGCACAGCCTTCTATGCTGGGGCGTCCATGTTGTCTAGCCGAAGCTAAGAAATATAACTCGTTCTAATTTTATGACTCCACCTTCCCCCTATTCTACCTTATTATCAAACTAATAAATACACAATTATCTCTACATTTCCGCTACGACCGCAGTAAAAACCCTCCATTCAGCCATGGCAACGGTTTTATCAAGTTTATTTGCTGTGATACAAGTTGATCGAACTGTATTGCAGAATGAAACGTCATTAGCCAGCCTTGGATTCTCGCAGACGGTCGCCTAGTAATGAGAATTTAGCTAGAAAATATTAAAAATTTAAGCATTTGAACTCCGTGCCGCAGGTAACTCACTTAATTCAGTTCAAAACCCAGTATTTGGCTATTTGAAGTGCAACTGGGTGAAAAAGGCACAAAAACTGGAAACAACCGATCGTAACTCGAATTAAAGAGGTAAGTAGAAAGATATATTGGTCAATTAATCATAAAAACTAGCAAGTTCGCTACTACAGACGAGTAAGTGGCATGTTTCCGGAGTGTACGTTGTGATGACAGAGTTGGTCCTCTGGTCTCGGGGTTAAATGAAAGCGACGCAAACTGAGGATAAATCGTCTGTTTGTCAGCTCAAGCATTCTTTTAATTCGGGAAAAAGACCACAATGAACCATCGTTGAATGTCACGCAGGAATATGGAATAAACTTTTTTCATGTTCACATCGAAGATGGTAACCAATCAACACATTGCAGTTGCATTCATTGGCCTACCTCTATTTTACAATAGAGCATTAACAATGCTGTTTTGCCATGGGGGTCTGGCCAGTGAGCATTTTAACCTGCGGCCGATATGAAGTGCGGGCGTGGCTTAGTGATGAAGCGCCTGAATCGTGTTAAATGATCAAAGAGTTAGAGTTGGAACCCGACTTCTCCTGGGTCGGAGTTTCGTATGGCGTCAAATAGGCTTAAATTGTCATTTTAGTCTCCAATTTGTGGTTAGTAACACTTGGCGATTGGGGAATATACAGACAAAAAAACACATATTAAAATGGAATACAATGCTGGAAGATATGGAATCGTCGCTAATTCGTCAACCGTGTACAATCTAACGTTACAATCAGCCTTTACATATGGAGTAAATCAAGTATTTCACACCCCAGTATCAACATGTAACACGTGACTCATGGAGTGGACATAACAACGGTGTCTTGCGCATGATGTAGTTTATACTGAAGCAGACCTGCTAGGCCTCTGTCCCATTCTATCTTTTCCTATCTACCTTGCTACGGCGGAAAGACAATGTCGAGAGGAAGGGGAAGGGGGTGAGCGCAGTGGCCGAAAAATCTAAATGTCCGGTCTAAGTACGCCATACACGACCTGGTACCTCGTACATGTGTCAACCCTCCATACGTCGAGTCGTAACTCACATCAGTAAGAGGGAACCACTGCAGATGGCAACCTTATGAGCCACGAGTCTTAACCGGTCATGGTATAGTAGAGCGCGTCATATTTATAATAGTAAAGAATGCGCTGGTGTACCTTGAAGACAGATTCCCGAGTGTTGATCTCACTCTCTCTCCCAGATACCAGACGACTGTCGCAGCTGGTTAATCAACAGATCATGGGATTTGGCGTAAGGACTGACGCGGCATGAAGGCGTATGTTTAAGGAGTGCCACCACACGCATGTAGGGATGTAGTTATGGATTTGCGTGGGTACAGCGCAGCCCGATAAACGCGTGCAGTGAGCCAGTCTGCGGGCCGTGTTGGTCCAGCGCGTCCGCAGGGCAGGCCGTTGTGGAGAGCGAGCCAGATACACAAGGGAGGCAAATGGTGATAGCGCTCGTTCAAATACCTAGACTTTGTGTACTGAAGGCTAACTATACGGTAGGACTGTAAAGTTGGTTCTACTTGGATGTGGAAAATAGGGTACGTGCGCTTGAGGGCAGGTCGACAGACTAACGCGACGCGTTCACAAGTCGACACAACACTAACAAGGTTCTTTCGCTTAATTCAGTGGAAGTGGGCGTCGATAATGAAACCAGTGACAAATACGTGTCCACGTTAAATTGGTTCTGGTCTAAATCATAAGAAAAAAACTACAGACGAAAGTCTGAAAATGTAACGTAACGCGTGTCCAATAAAAATGGCAGTTATAAGACTAAATACAGCGTCGCAACTTCAAAATCGACAGAGTCTGGTTTCAAGACAACGATCTGTTACGGAGGTGCGTTAAAGCACCAGCTGCGTTAGTTGCAACCCCAAAAAAATTGCAAAGCAGAGAAACGTGCGAACGAATTAACAGTATAGGACGACTAAAAAGTTGAGAAATACTTCGATACGTACAAAAAGACAGTTAAGCGTATGTAAAAAGGAGGCGAGGGGCGACCAAAGCAAGTATGCAAATAAAATCCTTTCCAGTAAGTCCCAGAAAATGAAAACTCTTCATTGCATATGATCGAGATCTGAAGAATTCAAGCAGTGCTTTCAGCTCACCAGAACTAACATGGGTAGGTGAATCGGAATTACTGGCTTATAAATGCACGTATGAACTGAAAATTTTTTATAAAACAAAGAAATTCGAGATCTTAAAATAAGAACGCATGGTTTAATGCCTCAACTGTAAATTATGAGAGACTGAAACTTTTCCTGGGATCGCTATTGCTAAGAGTCAATATAAAACGATAATATAACTGATTAAATTACGAAGAAGTGGGCAAACTCATTGACATTCTAACCCGCCACAGGATGTGCAAGGCTCTATTGCAGCCAGTACCCTACAACTGAGCTACGAGGTCACGACCGAGAGCCTAGACATTTTCAAATTTGGGGTAAGTTACTCAGCCAACCAACTGCAACTTATGGAATCCCCAAAATCTGATAGAACAGGTTGATTGCTCAAGTAGGATTTTCTTTAAAAAAAATCAATTTAGTTTTCACCGCATGACTACCAGGCTCATTTGTTAACAACCTAGCCCATCTGTGAAGAACTCAGCGCTTTCGGTTTGGGACCCCATGGCTCAGGTGTTTTGGACGCTGGGTGCACTCAAGCTTCGCTTTTTCTGTCGTGGGTGCGAATTTCACCGAGGGTGTGGTGTTTTTCCAAATTGGTCCACAACACGCGTGAAAAACTATGAGGCTGAGCAGGCAATTAGAAAAATTTTGTCAAATGAACGCCCGCGTGGATTAACATGGCAATGGAGAACTTGTTTTTCGAAAAGGCCATGGCCAGTGAAATTCACCAAATGATGCGAAGCTCGATTTCGAGCTGCATAGGAATTTTCATTTAAAAAGGCTTTTGATAAATGGAACCAGACACGCATAGTGTTTAATCGTAATTTTTTATTTATTCCTGCTATGTGCTCATATTATCAAACCCCAATCTCACGGAAAACGATCGAGTGTATGTGGAAGCGTCAGATCACTTGTACACCGATCAAGCCACACGGTTTCCTTATGTATTTTCCTAACGGTATAATAAATTCTCGATTTTGTCGTCTCGGTACTGAGGCCGGAAGAAATCAAAAGCTAGGAAACATTCCCAGGCTTTTATTCGACGTTTCTGTAAAATATATGAAACTGATCACGGGCAGACCCTTTATCTTAACACGAGCACGAGTTTGGAGGACAACAGAAGTCGTAGCTATTCGTTTCTGACAATTTCCTATCCGAAATTTAGCTGAAGTTACTAATTTTGATCGAGAAAGCACGAGCGAGAGCTCAAAATACTTGAGACTTCGTTGGCGAAATCAGACAACATTCATACTGTGGGATTAAAAGTAAACTCACGATGAAGGCACACTATGAAAAGCAAATTGCCCCTACAACGCTGCTTCATTCTGCTTAACCCGAACAAACTGGACATTCATTAAAACTGTAGAAGGCCACGCTGTCAATCATTACGTGATTAACTTAGCACAATTATCTTCGGGCCGGGAGGCTACTGCGCCTGTCACAAAACGGCAAATTCCCACATGCTAGCGTGGTCGAGAACCGAAAATAAATTGGCCTAGAGAGCAGGACACCAAAGGTTGGTGGGCGTGCGAAAGTAGACACTACTTTCAAAATGGTATGCATCCCTGTGGAAGAGCATAACTAACTGCCTGCTACATCGGACAGAAAGCTGAGGAAGAGAAAAGATAACACACCCGGCATGTTTAACCAGATAATCCACAATCTTGTCCAGGGATTTATTTAGCAAGGCAATACGTATCCACTGATAGTTGCTGTCCACGCGCTGCTTGCGAAGGGCGTGTCCACGGGAGCTGGAGACAAAAAAAAACATAAACTGCAATATTCGATCCGAGTCGAAGAACACATGGCAGCAGAGCAAACAAAATCCCATTAACAGGACAGAATACTTAGTGGCAAAATTAATGTTCGGAGGGGATAGTGAACAATTTTCCACAATATACGTAAAAAAAGAAGGGCAACATCCATAGTAAACTTCCGTCCTATTTCAGCGTGCTCGTTTATGCATTCATTCGGTCTTCTATTTTACCAAAATAAGTGGAGTTTGGCCGTGCGGCAAACAAAACGTGCATAATTTCTTCCATTTTTTGTCCGCGGACAAAAACAAACCCGTTAAGTCGTCTATGAGTGAACTAAACAGGTGATATTCCCTCGAACGCCGAATAATCCATAGATTAACACACCTGGAAATGCGGTTAAGTTGAATAGAAAGTTTCGGTTAATAAAAAATCACTACTCAACCACATCCATGGGACCCAGGACAACTGGAGAGCTACCGTGGAACCGAGGTCCGCAACTTAATGGCATAGTATTAAGTGCCAAACCAGCTAAACCAGATTCAGAGCCCCTTTTTACCCGGTTCGGGATCGAAGTGTGGTTGGTTAGACACGCAAATTTCTATTTCAGTCTTCATGGTCTTTGTGGATTATTGAATGCTCATTTCTATATAGGCGTTTAAATCCGCTGTTAAAAAAAACTTAGACGCTAAGAGGAATGTTCGCATTTCGCTCTGCAACCTCGCAAGAACAGCGAGCACCAATCCTACGTGAGTCACAACTGCGGATACTTCACATGGCGTACCACTTCCGTAGGGGTATATTCCTTTGCTTATTCGGATTCCGGAACAATGTGGTCTTGGCACATCCGGTCAATGACGACGGAAGCTCTGTACTTTCTTCCTGATTTATGTTTGGGCGATAGTTAAGGAGCCCTCTGGTTCACAGATGGGAACGACTACTCTGTGCCAGAAGCCTTTGATGAAGCTCGTCTATAGTCATACACACGCATCAAAGAGTTTATGGTTCAAGCCGTAAACGGAGACCTTTGACGTCTGAATGCGTCCTAAAGTCCGGTTTTAGTTTCAGTTGATGTCAGTGGGCAGGAAGCATAATGGACGAGAATAGCCTCGCTGAATGGGAGCAGGATCAGAGGTAGAAGGTAACAGATGGCGAGGCCAAGAAAGTGGCCAAAAAGCAGAATGCATGGATCCATGTTTCGTACCACCACATAGAGCACTCTGACTGCTGGATCTCACACTGCAAGTTTTGAAAGCATAGGGGTCAGTAGATCAGCGTGACATATTCATTTTTGGATCGAGCTCTGTAGTTTGAGGCTGCGTAGATTCGGAAGTTTGCTCAGCAACGGCAGAATTGGTCCAAGAGTTAGGTACTTTAGTTGTGCGTTTTTAACGTATTTCATTGGCCTACTGCACCTGATTGGATTGCAATACCACTGTACCCGTCTTCTGAAAGGTCTACCGGGACTCCAGACTGAAGCTGTGCCATTTGACGGAAACTATAAAGGTGCCTCTTGTTCCATGGCAAAATCTTACAGGGACAACAACGGAGAACATTTCCTTCCGCAGATTCTCATCAGGTATTTTCACGTCCCCGCTTCATCGGAGCTACATTTATTTCAGCATGGTCAAAAAGCTGAACATGACGCTCAATACCATGACTTGGATATTCGGAATAAGTTCTTTCGACTACGCCTGCACTAACCTACGAAGACAACTTAGGTAAAAGTGGTTAGGCTGTCACGGTCATATTTGATAAATTGCCCGAATTTGTGGGACATAAAAAGCACTGTCAATGCAACAACCCGATACAACTTTAAGTTAGTGTTGAGAAGAATAAGTCGGAGATTCCATAAGGAGGGGTGAAGCCGGCAGAATGCCCGCCTAGGTTTGGAGATTGAGGATGAAATTTTTTCGTCGACTTTTAAGGCTTTGAGAAAGCGGCCTAAAGAGATTTTAAAAGGACGATAAAAAGACTTCCGTTAGAAATAATAAAAACTGCCGTATACTCTTTAGAGTAAGCAGGTTGAGGTATGACAGCTACTTTTGTGAGTGATAACGCAGGCAAATTCGTCCAATCTTCGTAGCAAGACCGCTACAGCTGTAGTGTTCCATGAGAAACTGTCGGTGAAGAGTTCATTTGCTCCGGTTCTGGAGGTCTTTGACGGTGTACACATGATAGGTCTTAAATCGTTCCCTGTAGGTTCGATCATTTATTTTGATTTCAGGGCGCTACTCACGACAAGCACCAGGCTGCATGGCGTGGAGCGCCACAGGTTTCCATTTGAATTTTTTAATTGATTTTTGGTGGACGGAAGGTGGGCTATTGCGCCGTTCCAGATCCCTCGACTTTCTTGGCAGCTGGGTGCTTCTGTCTGAACTGAGCAGCACCGCAGGTCCGATGGTTTGTCAGCTATATACCGCGTAAATGGGCCTAATATCAACACGATAAACGTGTGCTCTGACCTGCGCTGCCCTGTGAGTAATCCCGTGGTTTCGCATCTCTGAAAGACCTTCCTTTGACAGGTATCTGCATCTGGGGTAGCATATTGTCTGTGGCGGTGCATTCAAACAAATAAGATTTGTGAATCTGACTCTGTTTGTACAACAGGTGTGAGATTTCTCTTTTATTGTCATCAAAATTGGTCTGGTGTGCAAGCCCAAGGGCTTTCATGAAGCGCCTTAGATGATGTTCTTCAGTCTCTTATTTATTTCGAACAAGTTCAACATTCGGGACCCGCGACTGGCCCAGATTGATCCTCACCATATGGGTAAGATCAAACCTGCGTTCAGTGTGGTCGGCTACTGCGGTGTTCTACTGCTTTGGTAGCGTCTTAACTGAGGCCGCCTCGGTGGTTAGATTTGCAATGTGACACTCGAAACAACCAGACGGTGATCGATCAAGCACTCAAGACTACGCACTACCCTTCTGACAAGCACGTCACGGTTTCTCACCTGCTGACGAGGAAGTAATTCAGCAGTTGACTGGCCTACGCGTGGTTGTATCCGGTGTTCTTTTTTATGTAGCCACTATCACGGTGCGCTAAAAGCCGTGGCTTGGAAGGTTGCCAACTGACGGGATAACTTCGACCGCGTGGTCAGCTCAGTGTGTTTTGTGCAGAGTGGCTGACTGGCGAACTGAGAGCCAGGCTGCAACGTCTCTTCCTTAGAGAGGCCTCTGTGGCACTCCCACTCCGTGGAATCCGATTCAAAACATGATATTCAGCGAGCGAAGACATGCATAGATAGAAAAAATTGACTCCTCAAAACGGATAACTGTAAATCCTACCGGTCCAGTGAATATGTTCCGTTGGGAAATGTGGGAGGAATGTTCATCGAAGATGCCGAAGATAAAGGGTAACTGTCATTATTGCCTTGTCTAAAAATACTCCAGGTGGTGTTTGGACTGTTTTTTTCGCCCTGAACCTGAATGCGTTTTACAACCTCCGCAGCGTACTCGTTCGACCTGGCCGCGTCTTGAATGATGGCGTAAGTTGTGGGGTCACGGTTATTCCGCAGAGGTGACCGCAAGATAGCAAACTTGAGACAGGCGTCTACAGCGGCTGAAGACGGAAAAAAACAGAAGCTTTCGGAATTTGTAAAGGGCAGACAAATTATTGAGTCGGACGAAAGGACAGAGAGAAGCCAGAAAAATCGTACGACACGCAAGAAGAAAAGATACGTTGTTCGCATGGAAATTTCAAAGCTGTAAATTCGCTGTGAAAGACTTAACAAGCGGTGAGAAAACAAATCAAGCATTTTAACTGGCCGAACCCGACGAAAATTTCCCACTTGAGAAAAAGGATTCATAAAGTCCCTCATCCTCGTGAATTTGACGGGCGTGCTGGCAGTGACCCGATCGTCAGGAGTCTGGACATTTGGATCACGCGTAAGAAGGTCCTAAGCCAAGGCATGACGACTATTTCCCACCTTCAATTGTGGCCCCAGCCATCGTCGTTGGGCACAATCCTGGAACCTATCTGATGTGCCGGAGGAGTGGATAGCGATGTTGCTTCTAGCGGACGTACACCGGAAAAAAGACTTCTTCCTAGCAATTCCGATAAGAAGAGCTATGGATATCACTGGGAAGATCACAGTTAGGAAGGATAAAATCCACTTGAGTCGAGTTCAGACGCTTGGGCGCAAGTCAGGCGGTGTTGGTTTAGAAAAGGTGCACTCACTATAATTACCAGTGTCGCGAGTTGGAAGTCCCAGTTGTGACTGTAAGTTTCGCGAGCTTATGAAAAGAAAGTTTTGAAAGGACTGTTCAAACACGAACTCTAGATGATGCTTTCAACGTATTCAGCATAAGTGGATTTCAAATTAACTATAAATGCTATTAAGATCCACCTGAGGATGTACACATACACGCACAATAATTTTCAAAAAAGATTCAAATTTAGATGTTGTGTTTACACTCTGGAAAGGCTCGTGCACTCCTTGAACCTACCCGGCATACCATTGCTCTTCAATTTAATTCCGTAGTTGCACGATTGTTTACAGTAAACATACGAACATAAGCTAAGGTTTCATTAGCAAACGGCTTTTACTATCAGTCCACGCAGGTATTCGTTGTGGAGTAACTTATCCATGGGTCGGCATTTTTGAAGACCAAGGTAAGGGTAGGCTATAGGTCATGCTTATACTTGTAATTGTTACGGCTGCGATCATGCTTGCTCTAGCCAGCATCGATGATGTCACGTATTGTGCTTCTCCACGCGTGACGATTCGTGGCAGCGGACCTGGATAGCTCAACGCATTCTTTTCTCCAGCGACGGACACCGAATACCCGAAGTTCAAGCACCACTTCCATATCATGCCGAACCGTGACGAGCCAGGTCTTTAGTTGACCTCCGCTTCGACGCCCCCAAGTGGGCAACGGAACCGGATCGAGAGCAGAACTGAGCTCGTAAGGTGGGCGATGGATGGCATGCCAAAACCACCTCAGTCGTTTTTCCTGGCTAGCCGGAGATATCCTCACGATATTGTCACAGCGAGTGCGGACTGCCTCGTTTGAGACGTAGTCGGTGTACTTCACTAGAAGGATAGTCCTCAGGCAACGATGGTAAAATACGGCAAGTCTTCGCTCATCTTCCGAGTGCAAAGTCCAGCATTCACAACCGTAGAGGACCGACCGGACAGATGCACAGTACACGCGGATCTTCGTGGCGACGGAGATGTCGCGTCGGGTCCATGGGCACTTTCTAAGGATCTAAAACAACCGGCGAGCAGCGTCGATTCGGGAGACAGTGCCATCTTTACTCTGTCCATTGGGCAGCATGCTCAACCCGAGGTAGTTGAAACTGTCTACTTCTTCAAGTTGACAGCCATTAATGCCAACGGGTGCCTTCTCCTGGGCAGGGATGCAGCTCGAAAGCAATTTGGTTTTCGCAATGTTTATGGATAAGCCAACCAAAGTAGCAAGCTCATTCATACACGACACCACAGACTAGATCACCAAGGCTTGAGGATAGCAAGGTGATATCGTCAGTGTAGTCTAGATCATTCAGACGGCGTCCAGGTGCAAATTCCACACCGTCAGAACCGTGTAGGGTGCTCCCGAGAATCCAGTTAATGGAGCAGTTGAATAAAAATGGGCGACAGAATGCAACCTTCTCGAATACCCGAACGGATATCGAAGGATTGGGAAGGATTTTTATGTACGAGGACTCGTGCCGTGGTGGAGGAATAGCAGGTCTTGATGAAGGTAAGGATTTTGGCCGGCACAGCATCTAGTTCAATTATTCGCCACAGGGACTCACGATGGCAGAATCGAACGCAGCAGCGAAGTGAATAAAGCAGACGGCCATCGGCTGCTGGTAGCCATGGCAGACTTTAAGAATGCGCCTCAGCGTTAATATTTGGTACACACATCTACACCCAGCTCGGAATCCGGCTTGGTTTGGCCTCGTCCTAGAGTCACGTACGGATTGAAACCGTCGGAGAAGGACAATAGGGAAGACCTTTGCCGCAACGTCGATGAGGCTTATGTCGCGGTAGTTTATACACTTTGTTTTATCTCCCTTCATGAAGACAAGTAGAGGATGTCTGAACCCCAGTCACTAGTAACGACTTCGTCTCTCCACGCTTGCTCAATCACCTCATGAAGCCAGGGCACCAGAGTTTCGACACAGGCCTTGTAGATTTCTGTGAGAATACCATCCTTTCCGGGCGCCTTGTTGTTGTGCAGCCTCCGTATTGCATCGCCAACTTCGCCCTCGGAAGGGGGGGTCGCACAACACTGCATAGGCTGAAGAGGGATGAAACTCAGCTGCAGAGGAGAGCGAGGTTGTGATTAGTTTCGCATCAAAGTTGAGGAGGTGCGCGATGTGCTTACGCCACGATCGACCTTGGCCGAGGTGTCAGCAGTTAAGCCACCATTCACATCACGAACAGAGTCACTAAGTGTCGAGGGCTTACTACTAACTTGGCAGATAATTTGGTAGAGTTTGCGAGTGTTACCAACGTTTGAGGATCGCTCAATGAAGGTCGCTATTCCAGGCCAATATTTCTGCCGGTCATCCCTAGTTGACTTTGCTGTCATGTTCCGGAGTTGGCGGAAGGATGCATTGTTACGGAGCTTGGCTGAAGCCAGGTTCGCCTACTGATCCAGTCACTGCGGGAGCGCTGGGTGAATCCGGGAATTTTCTCAGCTGCTCCATAAACTGAAGTCTTCAGTGGTCGTCACTGGTCACTGCCTTCTCTGTCGGCTCGGGTCTTAAAATGAGACCGGTCATACTATCCATTTAAAAAGTAAGTACATTAACTGGGGGCCTTGTAGCTTAGTTGGCTAAAGCATCAGTTGTACTAAAGCCTTCCCTTTGTTGGCGTGGGTCGAATCTCACCGAGGGCGCCGAGTTTTCACAAGTGAGTCAGAGGAATCATTCAAATTTGTCAAAACCACTTACTAATTACATTTATTAGTTTTTCACTTATATTTTTTTATCATATAAGCTACTGAAACAGGAGATATATCCCCAGTATGTATGAAAAAATAAGTCACGTAAAATATTCCCATTCTTCATTTTGCAAGCACGGGCCCTTTCATCGCATTTTTACATAATGGCTCTTAACTTGTTAGTGTCTAATGTGTGCATTTATTCCTGTAAGATGTCCTTAAGAAGCAAAATGATACCTGGATTGCACTCGATCTTCAAAAACCCCCAAAGAGGAGCGTCGAGTAATATCAAACCAGGAGAAGGTGGCGTTCAACTACCGCTTCATGGCCATAACGCTGCGCCAGAATAGCAGGGGAATGATTTTCGAAATATAATTTAATGAGTAGCAGGCGTTAATCCGTTTTGCATGCTTCAATAATGAAATCCCAGAGGAAATATTTTCTGAAACTGAGGCAAAACTTGCAAAAAGTTATTCACTGCAAGTTATTTACATTTTCGAACTCCTTTGACCCACTTGTGAAAAACTCGGCGGACTCGGTGGGATTCGAACCCACGCCAGCAAGGGGAAGGCTTTAGTACAGCCAACGCTCTAGCCAAATGAGCTAAGAGGCCCCACCGGGAGCCGTGAGTTTAATCACACTTGGGTCAAGTTACCCACCCAGCCTACTGCAACGTATGGAATCCACCAATTCTGATACAGTAAGCTGACTGCCTAAGCAAGATTTCCTCGGTGGGATCCCACCGAGGCCACCGAGTTTTTCAAAATTGGGTCAATTGAATTATTAAAATCTGCCAAAATGCTCTACTAATTAATTGCGCCCGGTAGATTCTAGATTGATTGCATAGGAAATCCTGCTTGGGCAGTCAGCTTAATGTACGAGAATTTGTGGAGTTCATACGCTGCAGTAGGCTGGGCAGATAACTTGACCCCAGTGTGATGAAACTCACGGCTCCCGGTGGGGCCTCATAGCTCATTTGGCTAGAGCATTGGCTGTACTAAAGCCTTGCCCTTGCTGGCATGGGTTAAAATCGCACCGAGGCCGCCGAGTTTTTTACAATTGTGTTAATTGAAATGTGGATATTCCCAAATGTAGAGTGGAGAGGGAAGTACTCCCTGAAGACAATAGAGGGTGGAGGAATAGAGCACATTTTCAGACGTGGAATATGAACAAAAGTTAATGAAGGGAAGCTAGAAATAAAATTTCCAGAGTGGTTGATCGGGCACCGGATGCAAATCATTAGGCTTTCTAACGTTTAAATTGGATTCTGTGGGAAAATGTGCACTAATAACCGACCAGGAGATGTGAAAATATCTCAGTACCCATGAATCCTACAGAAAGGCATGTTTGAATGAAGATACTGTTGATGATGATGAGGATGGACAATATCTCCATTAGGGTTTTAAATTCACCTAATTGTTCGAAGCGCATATAAAAGCTCTTTCACTTAACTTCCATGGGTGCATAGTCAATAAAGGGAACAAAAACTCAACTCTCACCAAGACAATATACCTAGAGAGCAACTTCGACAGCAGGAAAAACGTCGAAACAGATAACTGAAAGGGGTTGTTTTTAAGCCTTCATCCTCCCTCCACTTGTAATGTAACTTCTACGGTCACTGTCCCCCGCCCTCCTGCCGTACGCAGTTCGTTTCGGGTCCTTACTCATTTCTACCTGTGACGGCATGCGTCACAACTGAGTCAGTTAGTTTTATGTTGTAGGGTTAGCACATTACGAGCGAACACCTCTACTAGGGTTAGCACATTACGAGCGAACTGCAGTTAATCGGTGGCATATTTCGTTCGGCTGCCTTGAATAACAAAAAAAACAATAGATCCTTGCCAGGGCAGAAAACCAGAGAAAAAGTATCGCGCCTAAGACAACTGATGGCGACGCCGTGAGATGAAAAATGACGACTAACGCAGATGACAAGCTACCTTGTCATGCACTGCATTGAAAAGGAACAGGCGTGCAGTAGAGCGAGGCATGAGGGGCCTCCGAGACTGTGAGACAGTGAATCAGGCAACCGACGCGATTTTGAACAATAAATCATTCCCGTGTGCTCGCGCAATCTAATTTGCAGTCATCTTGACTTAGAACTGCATTTGGGTAACGATAACAGTCAAGGTATGGAGAAAGGACCGATTCTGTTAAGGTCAGGCAATAAAATAACGCCCATCCGACTTTAGCTGCTCCCAGAGTATGCTGGAGGTGAGGTGGCAAGGACGAAGTTCATGAAGTAAAAGGCAGGCTGAGCACCTTTACGATGGAGGAGTGGCTCAAACTCCGGCTGTTCGTCAAATTTGTGCTTAGCAAAAGGAATCGGCCAAAAATGTATCCATAGGTGCTCAAATATATGGAAGACGTAAACCAGGGTACAAGTACACCCTAAATATTTCATTACAATGTCCCTGGACTGACCTCGATACTTCTCCTGTTCTGGCCTTGATTGCCTTGATTGGTTGCCGATGCCAGAAGAGTCAGCAGTGGTCTACGACATACCGTGCCAAAACTGTACGTTCCCATGTATGTTTTATGGCACTACATTAAATTTGACAGTAACATAACTATTTGCATACTATCAACACCAGACTTCCTCCCTCACCGTTTGCACGTTTCGCATTAACAGTAAAAGCCTTTATATGACATTTTAAATTCATCAACACTCTTATTTTTATTTTATATTTAATTGCTTCTTTCGAATAACTACGCCTTTTTTGCTTCCCATCAACTCCCTTATTATTTGTTGAATCTCTTATCTTGTCCCCGCGTAAATTGACACAATCTTACTGCTATTAAGCTTGGGGACACTTGGTTGTGTGTAAGATTTGTATTTTGTTAATCCTCTCATATTATAGAACCGTATTTCAGTTCAAACGGTTATTAACTGTGTTCTTTCTACGAAGACACGGGGTGAATCCACCTAAGTGATTTAGGCTAGACGGATTTAAAGCGGCTAGCTCAACAGAACTTTAGTAGAACTATCCAAACAGGCTACAGTTGGCGGTCGGATATTCTACAAAAACTGTAATGACAGTTATGTTCGTGAAAAGGGGAAAAGCCTTGGCACAAGATTGCATGAACGCCATTTTGCTATCAACCGCAAGGATAAACTGTCTATGGTTTATGGCCACGTGCAATAGTAGGACCACAGCGTCGCCTTGGGTAAGGAAAGGTAATCGATCGAGTCAATGATAAGATGGCCAGATTGATGCCCGAAAGTTGGTCCTCAACTGGCACACTTAGCCGAGCCATAAACCTCCACCTCGTCTATCGAGTGCTACGCAAAAAGGCTCGAGTAAGTTTGGATAAGGCCAATAGGACAGTTGAAAAAAATCCCGCGTGGCCGACAGCTGATACCAGCGAACAGGAGAGGAGCCGGCCGGAGGTCACATGACCAGTATGAAGCAATAAATCATCGCCGCGGCCACGAGACCGAAATTAACTCGCACGCGCACCAACACCTGATCAGTCTGTTGGCTGATGAGGGCAGGCTAACAAACACGCCGACTTGCCAACAATTACGACGGCCACAAAGGTCATGCGAGCTAACCGGCGGCCAATCTCGAAAAGGCCAACACTATTCTTCCTCCTCCTCTTCTTCTTCTTCTTCCTCTTCCTCCTCCTCCTCCTCCTCCTCCTCTTCCTTATCCTCCTCTTCTTCTTTCTCTTCCTTCTACCCTTCCCCACATCCTCCTCCTCTTCTTCTTCTTAATCCTCCTCCCCCATCCCCCTACTCTTATTCTCTTCTTCTGCCTCCTCCTCCCCTGCCCCTAATCGTCCTCCTCTTCTTCTTCCTCCCCATCCTCTTCTTCCTTCTCCTCCTCTTCATCTTCCTCCTCCTCCTCCTCTTCTTCTTTTTTTCTCCCCCTCCTCCCACCTTCCTCCTCCTCCTCCTCCTCCTCTTCTTCTTCTTCTTCTTCTTCCTCTTCCTCCCCCTCATACTCTTCTTCTTCCTCTTCCTCCTCCTCCTCCCTCTCCTCCTCCTCCTTTTCCTCCCCTTCTTCTTCTTCCTCCTCGGCGTATTCTTCTTCTTTTTCTGTGGATGATGAACATGAAAAAACATCTGGACCTCAAACGGTCGCACATATATCCAGCAAAACGTTAGGCATTCAAGCAGTGCTTACCACAGAAGGAGGTTATATGGCTGCTATCTTCGTGAATATATTTCCTTGTAACAGCCTCCTCTGCCAGTAGCTTCACCTAGAAGGACGAAGAAGTAAACACCTGAAGAAAAGTGCACACCAACAGACTAAGTAGATTATTTTTAAGTGGTAAAGATAAATGACCCACCGGTTAGTAGGGAGTGGGGCATTGCCTTAGTTTGAAATTCGGAATTTAAAAGAAAAAAGAACGCACTGGCAATCTGAAAAGCAAACTGTTCCTTTCAAAATAAGCAACAATAGAGCGTTTCAGTCTATTAGGAACCCTTAACGTGTGGTAACTTCCAAAAATAACGGATATAAAAGCGTAAGGTTAATTCGCTTCAAGAATTTGATATTTAGTTTAATTCCTCGTTGTGCTTGAGACGCTAAAAGTTGCATTCTTATTCAGGAGAAAGAAGGGCTTAAATGGTATCCAGACTTCCCCGTATTCTTGTTTCTGGGCTTAATGAAGACAGGTACGCAACAAAAGGCCCTAGGGCGGAAGAAAGTGCGTCTTATGAGGAAGTCCAGAGAGATGCTTGGGAAAAAATTGTCGCTAAACGAGTGGAACCATCGGTCAAGTCAACGTGACTGGAGCAATGTGGTTAATGGATGCCTTTCGTTCGCCCTGAAACGAAGTGTAGGCGTTCCCATAAAAATTCCGATGCTACCAGTTACCACGCGACAAAACCATTTCTCAAAGTTAAAAATACGTCGACTTGATTTGCTGATTGATTAGGCGGGTTAACTGTCTTGCTTACCAGGTCATCCGGATCTGCATTCGGCAGATGGGAATCTAGTGGCGGCTAATGACACCACTCGCGGCAAATTTAGAGTAGAAAGTGCTCAGCGAAATACACTTCGTCAGATTTAGATGCATAAAAGGAACGTGATGAAAGACAGTCTGCCTCCAGACGTGCAGACCGAACTACCCGCGAGATTTGACGGCACTTCCAACTTCCTTTAAGTTCACCAGTTCTACGCTATAATTAGTGATATAAGCGAACAGGCGAATTCCAGGAAGCAGTTCAGAAGAAGATACGATGACTGGAACAAGAGGTTTATTGGCCTGACGTCTCGGATTCTTACTCGAACACATCATCAGAGACAGTAACAGATACGGGTGATAAGGACACAAGGTTAGCAATATTTATAGTAAGTAGTGGCTACGCGATCACATGGATACTAACATCCAAAGACAGTTGGTCAAATTGCCGGGTCATTATCACGCCCACATGGATGAGGAAATCAGGGGCATTAACGACTCGGACGCGGACGGCCAAGCTATCATCGCATCAAGTACGACTCCCAGCGGTGATCGCGACAGCTGCTAAGCGTAGTACCAATGTGATCGCGTGGCCACTATGTACTATAAATACTGATCATCCTGTGCCTTTATCACCCTTATCTTCTACTGTCTCTGATAATGGGTTCGAGTGAGAATCCGAAACGTCAGACCAATAAACTTCTTGCTCCAGCGATTGCAGCTTCTCTTTCTTAGCCATAATTAATCTAACACTCAGCATGCATGCTAGGGCCAACAGGTTTGCGGCTGCAGTAACTGATTTACCAAAAATGGGATAATGCTTGCTAAGACGCTTAAATGTGCCTCTTATAGTTGAAGCATTTAACAAAAATTAGTATGAAATTACTTTATCCTCATTTCCAAGAGGTCGGATTCAAGTTCGAAGGTTCACCAAATGAAAAAAAGATGCTCAATTCTAGAGAAGTGTGGGATGTTCCTTACAGAGAAAACAGAGGTAAAAGGTAGTGAGCGCCCTAGAGGTATTCAAAAATATGCAAGCTCATAAACAGATAATCCTGCCCAGGGAACTCAAAGGATATTATGCGACAAATTCGATCAGAATAACGCCTCGCAAGTGACTGTACCTGTCTATTTGAGAAGAGTCACCACAAAAGCCTCAGTTAGTGAACGAGTGCATGAGTTAGAAAACTACGTTACCTGTTTCTTCACGTTGGTAAGGAGTGTTGAACGCTTTTCCTGAAGCAGTTCTGCTGTTCTTCCAGTAGGAGGTGCTTTAAAATGAGTTTTAAAAATACTGATCAACAGAGCAGCAGAACAGACGGTAAAACCAGTGGAAAAAATCAAAAATTATCGAATGTTGGGTGGGGGAGGATGAGGCAAGTTTCGTCGCGTGCTACTCGCGAGGATAGTAAAAATGTCGCGTGAGAAGCACCGCACAGGTTATTATGAAGGCGCCGAAAAGCAGACGAACAGGGTGGCTCCAGTAATGGATAAGAAATTCCTGTTAGCAGGTTGAGGCAGAGGGCAGTAGACTTGTTATTTGGAGGTCTGAGTAAATAAGAGCCGACATTATACAAGCCAAGGCTTACTTAGGGCAGTCATAAGAACGCCAACCTTGGGCAGGAAGCAGTTAAGCACCTTTTACGCAAGGACGCCTTGTTGCCTAAGGGACTCCGAGATCATGGTAAGTCGAAGAAAAGTAGAGGCAGACAAGCAGTTCAGTCACGTGATCAACCGTTCCTACCTTGGGAGCGATCCTATGCCAAATAGCCCCTTTCCTCTCCTGCCAATGCCATCTCGTATCCTGGTTATTATTGAACACCGCTGATCATTTACCCCCTTTGGGCTGTCCGGGAACTTTTCTAACACGACACGCCCAAATATTAGGTGCGCATGAAAAGGCCCTTAGCGGTTAAGCAAGACGTCATCAAGCTTAATGACGTCAGTTAATCTTGTTTTTTTCTTTCAAGAGTTTGGCCTTGTTTCCTTCGAAAGAAAATTCATCACTAATGTTTTATAAAACTATGCTTATTTCGTGCAGAAACATGCAGTGCGTCTGAAAGTTTGATCGCTGACTGGAACGGTCTTCAAGGAAGGTTAGATGCAAGATAGGTGGGTTTGTAGGCGACAGATGGGTAGCCTGCTAATGGGCGGAAGCAGTGCTACCAGGGCGCGGATGCCTCGGGTCTGGCACACCGACTGTCCTTTAAACTCTCCTAAAGGTCGATGAAGGCTCTGTGACGGAGCGAGCAAGAACCGCCGCCAGATAACTTCTTTATGCGACTGCTGATCTGCAGGCTGGGTCTCTCATTAAAGTTCGAGTTGAAACTATGGAGCCAAACGGCAACGAGGTGTATAAATACCTAAATCACGAACCTCGACTTATGCTTCCGCCACCGGGACAGCTGTCCCGCTCGGAATCCCTAGCAATGGGCCCCGTTGACAAGTCTGCAAACCGGCCCGCTTTGGAGGAAAGAAAGAACTGCACATCGCCTATTTGAAAGGAAGAACTCTTCTCGCACAGGCAATACGGTGCCTAACAAAGCGAGCGTTAATACACGGGAATTCTATGCTGGTCGTCATAAGGATACTGCCGATGCGAAGGACTTCCATCAGGCTAACTGCAACTGCTGCGCCCCAGCGACGCACTTCCAGGTGATTTCAAATAGCTCCACGTCATGCTACTTACGGTCGAGGTTGCGGAGTAGAGACAGCATTCAGGTCCCAATCAAAGTAGCTCGCAGGACTTTTGCTAGCCTGCGAAAATGCCTCCTCAGGGTCAACGAGATACCTTGATGAAAGTAAAGGCCAGTAGAAAACTCCTCTAGGATGGCTGTGAATTCTGGGTTACGCGTGCAGAGAATAGAAAAAAAACTGGAGGCTTTAAACCATGAATGCTCGTGAACTGTCTTCAAGTGAAGGCGGGTTTTTCAATTTGAGCCTCATTTTTTCCTGCTACATTCACATGATAAGAGGCTCATTTGCAAACGACGCCTGCACCGTTTTGAATGAAAATCCGGCATAATTTTGCGACGCATTCACGGACGACTGTTCATGATGCATACAGTGGCAGCTTTCGGTTACTGGATATCTTCTGTTTTCTTCTGGTGCTCGCTTTTGCTTCCCAATTTTATCCACAGGAAATGGAGGCCTTTTTGCTGAAAACTTTGAAATGATACTTTCAAAATAAAGCGTATCTCTCTCTCTTTCTCTCAGTGTAGGCGTAGTGTGTCGAAGTTCATGAAAAACACGTCGGATTTCGGAAAATGGGCTTTTAAATAGAAGGGTTAACAGTGACCAGGCCATATTCATATATGGCAGGATGTTGGTCTTCAGTTAAGCATTGTGCTCATAGGCATAATTCGTGTCAACCATAACCGAAAGCCTAAATGAAGAAGAGTTTCAGTTTAAAGGAATATGTAAAAGGCGAATACTTCAAACCGTTCCAAAAAAATAGCCGCAATAATTTCGAAGCATCTTCCATCGACCTCGTAATGTGTCAAACGTTGCATTTATAAATTCAAAGCCGGTAATTGTATGAAAGGAACGAAGGGATGTTGAACGCACAAACTGACCCGCGAAGGTGTGTAAATATTTTGGGGTAGTGGAGTACCGACAAAGACAAGGGAGACCGGACTCGTAATTTTTGGCTTATTAGCCGTCATCAGTCCGTTATACCCAATCCCAAGTGTGTACCACATGGGATTCAAACCCTGGGTCTTTGGTCATTGAGTCGAAACGATTTACCAATGAGCCACTGGCTCGTTGTCTTGTCGAGGTAGTTCTTGAACCCTCGATATTCAGTCTCCGCCCTTGGATAATCTATCGTTCAAGCTCACCAGATTCGCTCCCGCACCTTTCAACGTACTGAGTGGTATCATGCGAAATCAGCTGAATCAGGCCAGATTGCGGACAAATTAGTCAAAGCATTGGTGCGCAGTCCCCGTTTTCAAATGTTATCAATAAAAATCAGTGGTTAGATAGAATTCAATTAGGGAGGTCATTCAGGGGATAGGAAATGAGCCAGTTTACGTCGCTACAAACGGCTGCTTCAGTGAAACCCTTGTTCTCTGAGGTGTTCCTATTAAAGAAGACCTCTGGAGATGTTGGAAAATGTTAGTGCTGACTGGCTAGATGGCCCGAGAAAAGTTAAGCCCGGTTGAGAGTATAGTTAAAGGAGGGAGATGAATTTAGTTGCGTTTAAGCATCCGGTTATTTTAGAAGTGCAAATAAATAAGGACGCATGGTTATCACGGCTGTGCCTTAAAATAACTAGGATGCAGTCACTATGGGAACTTACGAGGATTGGTAGGGGAGTTGAGAAGTCTGGACAGATTTTCGATAGATTTTCGCCAATTCGACACTATACAACAAGCAGGATAAGTATTGCAGCTCATTGTTTGAAATTTTTATATTCCTACACACATCATAACTTTCTAATCATGACGTGTCTGCAAGACAAGTGCTTCTCCTAAGAGTAATCATAATAGAGGCAGAAAAAAAAATGCCGATAAGGACAAGGGAGACTGGTATCAGCCAGTCATACCCAACCCCAGGTGGTGTCCCACCCGAGGCTCGAACCCACGACCAGTCCAACGCTTTAACCATTGAGCCACAGGCTCGTTGTCTTGCCGGAGTAGATCTGGAATAGGGTTATTCGTTGATGAACGCTCACCGACCGTTAACGGAACTCACTCGTCCCGCTCTGTCTGGGGGCTTATTCTCGAGCCCCGACAGCAGCCGCATTGTTATTCTGCCTCTACTACTACTTAGCCGCTGTGCGGCTGTTGGTGAAGCTCGAGAACGAGCCCCAAGGCAGGGTGGGACGAGTAAGTTCCAGTAACGATAGGTGAGCGTTCGCCAACGAGTGTTCATAATACACACTTCTGGTTTTAAAAGATATAACTGAGGCAGCGGCAACTATCGTACAAAGCTCATTAATATGCCATGGTTCTAGAATATAAGAATGAAGAGGGGAAGTCTATGAAATAAATGATAAAAAAGTTCAAACTGCCAGTAAAGAAGGTTGGAATTGGGTTCCGGGCTGAAAGTGCCGGCATTCGAAACTACAAATTAAACTACATGCAATACCTAAGCATATAAACTGAAAATTGCTAGAACGTAATGTCTCGATTTCGAGTGTTTGAAGTTCCCAGATAGCTTAGTCAAGAACGCAGTTTGGCACCACTCTGCACGCTGACAGCGTCAGATATTTTAGTCCACGATCGAAATAATTATATAAGTCAAGGGGTAGTCTAGTGTTTATAGAGCAGTTAAACGTGAATTATGAGGATCCTTTAGGACAAAATTACTGTTCCAGCTAGTGAAGGCTAAAGGAAGTGGCCAATCAAGTACGACAGATTAGCGAAACTCAATGGCAGTTGTGGTGAGGCCGGTTCAATGTAGCCCTACTATAGGATAACGACAGTGAATATATGCGCCGATTAAAAGTTTAACTACAAATTCTAGAGACGGATTTACGCAAAGAGGCAGCTCTTACATCGTCAGTAAAACAAAAAATTATACACTGGCTGAAGATGTGGTATGTGGTGGAAACAGGAAGAGTTCAAAATGAGCACTAGATGGAGAAATGATTAAAAAAGGGAGATGAAAAACAAAAAATTCCGCGTATCAGATACCTAATACTCTTACTTTTAAACTGGAGAACACGCAAGAAGCCCTAAGGCAACATAATCTATTAAACTAATCAGAAAATGCATGCTTAGAATCGCTTACTTGTTCCATAATTGGAGGTAGATGTAGACAACCCAGTATCTCTAGCGACAGATGCTCGACTGGGGCGTTTTTGTTCGAATAATGAAATAGTTGAGAGCGATTTTCCTCGCCGAGGAAGTGTAAAAAAAAACTACTGCCTGACAGATCACTGTCACCCCTGTTCGAGGTCATAAGTGAGGTTTCCGTCATTAGTTGGTAACTAAGTTCCGTTCGAAACACTATAAAGAGACATAAATGAAAAATCACTGCGGTTTTGAACATGAGGAAATAATATACGCTTCAGGAAAACAAAGTTTGCATAATCGCAGCAAAAGTGCCAGTAGCCAATGTATAAAGAATGATGTCAGAAACCAAAACATTCGACGATAAAAAGATGGGTGAGGTATTGTAGGACCTTACTTTGCCAAAACCATAAAGAGGTAGCATGGAAGAAAATGAGATGGTCGTTTTATGCTTAATTAGAGGTCAGCAGCCCACCATACCCAAAGCTCGGCAGGAAAGGCCTCAAGTTTCTATCCGATTACAGCTATACACCGAAACAGACACTCGAACACTTAGGCCTCGACTTCACGTCCTGTTTGTTTCGATTGGAAATACCTAAAGTCACGTGGGGATTGTGCACCGATCTAGCCTGCTTGCAGGACGGTAAGCGGGCGTTCTGTACTGCAATCAAGACAGTACTGGCGGACGCCAGTGACCATTGGGAACCGTAACAATTTAATGCATTGCTGAGTGGGAATTTACAGAAAAACAATAAAATGCTCACCAGGGTGCCTGATTTAGAAATAAAAGCATAACCCATGCTAAGAAAAGCGGGTTATACAAAGATAGCATAATGGACTGTTTAGGGACAGTGTAAGAAAATCAATTTTATTCTTCTTAGAATTGACACTTTAGAGCAAAGAGGCAAGGCGTAATTTGATCAGCCATCTTCATTCATTCGTCGTATAAGACATAAGTAACTTCGATTTGCTGACTGTATATGAGTATCTGTTAAGCGGTAAGTATTTTTTCCTAGTAGTAACAGAATTTAGACTATTTATTAGGTCAATACCTCTTTAGTTTCGAAATTCAGAGATAATCCGCCTGGGGCACCGAGGTTTATTAGCAGCAATGCACGGAACCAGACTTAAATGGCAGATAATGTGAACAATTTAGCCAATTAGAATAGATAGTAATTTGGCATTCAGGTCTGATCGGTTTTCGGTCAGATCAGGAGGACGAGAGAACGGTAAAAGCGTATCTCCGATATCAAATACAAATATAACCAGCACGGTATGATTCCGTTCCGAAATTAAGCAAATATGGAAAAAAGGCATCAATTTACGGAAAACCGTGCATTATTATCGCAACAAATCTCACTAGATGCATGGTAAGTACACTTCACAGTGGACTTAGAGCTGCTCACCTCAGTTGAGCATAATGCCAGTTACAATAGTTTGCCTTCGAGATGCGAAGTCAAAATTTATGCGCATTCGAGATCTTACCTGTGCCCATTTGAATAGTGGTGCTGGAATTTTGGTCAGGCTTCCTCAAAGTTAACGACCGATGGGTTTATTTTGCAAGCTTGTTCAACTTTTCATCTACTGCATCAACATAAAGACACTAAATGCTCCATGATATTTGGTCGTGGACAGCAGTAGCATCGATAGTTCTTCACTGCATCGAGAGTCTCCTTTGACCAGTTCAAGTGCGGAAGTAACCCAAGGTATCACTTTTTACAAAGGGTTTAGATTCTTCAAAATGGCCGATAAGAGGCTGGAAATAAGTTTTCCTGTTAACCTAGCAGCTGGCTACCCGGTAACTCCGAAATTGGTGGATACCGAACGATCTTCAATGAAGATTAGCTGTTAAATAAGCTGGCTCTCGGGTCAGCAGCGACATTTCTAACAGCGCGCGCGGCGGACTGAGGTTTAGCACACGCACTACCTTATAAAATACTGCAAAGCCCGATGACGGCACCGTCACATTAAGGCTGCGAATCGACATGAAGTAAATTTGCTTGCTGCCGTTTTTTAGGCAAAGACGCATGACTATTTCGGAAAAACCATCTGAGCGGTTGTTGCGATCCCACCTGTACTCAAAATTTCCAAGAAAACCTACGAAAAATATCGAATTCAGGCGTTCGCGGAAGCCAACAAGTCCCGCAATCCTGGTCCAGTAGTGCGGAGGAATAGCATGCGGCCTGGATTATTCAATCGGGAACGGACTACTGGTATTGGATGCCGAAATGTGCTATGGTTCCTGTATCCTCATGACAATTTGACCTTCACAAGCGACAACTTCGATTGGGTGCTGTAGGGTCAGTTAACGAACCTCTCTGTCGTCTCCGTGTGCGCACAATCATCAGCTGCTAATCAGCCCAATAACGAAGCCCTCCACTTTCAGCAGCAGGACTTGGTTGAATGACTCCATCACATAATCTGCTGATCAATTTCGACGACTTCAATAGCCGCAAGGATCCAGCAACTATTCCAGCAGTCATCTTATTGGCTCCATATCCATTTAGTGTGAGAGGATGTTTAGCTTTGCTGACCAGAACAAACTGTTTGTCACCAATACGTGCTTCAAGGACAGACAAAAACGTCTGGTGACCTAGTTTTAGAAAGGTAGCCATACGGCCAGTCAGACTGACTACCTAGCCGACTGAAAACTCCACAGTTGGATTAAAAATAGCAGATGCAGATGTAGTACCGAAACTGATGAAGCCCATGGATCAGAAATTGTTCCTATTTGCAAAGGTCTTAAAGTTTGCCTCCCGTCCGCAGCGAAATCGTCACATTGAAGACGCCCTGATGTCGCAGAGCTAATAAATTCTACCATAGCCAAGGCCTTGAACGCAGGAATCTAGTCCTCTTTAAAAACGGAGAACATTCTATCAACGCCGCAATTAATGGACCAGCGCGAGAAATTGGCATTAGTTTGCCCACACGAATCGCACTAGGTCCCGCAACGATGATTGCTTCTGCAAACTACAGAAATGGTACAGTCGGCCAGAGATGACCACAAACCTTATTGGGTTAAAGTAGTGACCTATATTTAACAGGCCTTACACGTTGATGATGCTAGGAAATTCTAGCAAATTATCCACTAAGTTATCAGTTGGCCCGCTGCACCGAATATCTCTTTTCGTGATTTGAGTGGCAGCTTTATTGCTGCCAACTTAGCCAAGGTCGAGGACTGAAGGGAAAATTTAAAACACCCTGTCAACTTCGATGACCAAACCATCATACCCTCGCTTTCCTCTGCAGCCGATGCAGTGTCATGTGAGCTCCTAAGAGCGAACTCGTAAATGTAATGCGGAGGTGGCAAAACAGCAAAGCGCCCAGACTGGTTGACATTTCCACGGAAAGCTTCGAGTCTTGTGTTCATACTGTGGGCCGTGAGTTGAATGAACAAGCGTGAAAAAAAGAGTTCAATCATGATGACTGGGCCACGGTCATTCATGTGACTGGTTTCAAAAAGGGAGATAAAACGAAGTGCGAGAACTATCGCAACAAAATTTGAAGGTAATTTCAGTGAGCGCTACTCGACTAGACCTAAACAAGCCGGGTTTTAAGCGTGACGTGAATAAGTGAAACCGACATTTAAGCTGCAAAGCATGCATGAATTCCATCACAGGTACCAGCAATTAACGAACTTCTGCTTCGTTGACTTCACCGCAGCGTTTGATTCCGCATATGGTAAGTACCTGTGGCGGATAATAGATCTATTTGGTCAGGGCCAACACCACTGCATGAATTCTGGTTCAAAACGATTTATCTCACTCGTTCGTGATTAGGGTTGGCGTTCGATAAGGTTGCATTCCATTCTGGTCAACAACGCAATTGACTTGATACTTAGAGGGGCTCGAAACTGTTTTTAGGATGTTGATTTTGAACTAGAACACCGGCTAACTGACGTTGACTACGCTGAGGATATCGCTTCGCTAGCCTTAGGTTTTGGTGATCTACAGTGTAAGGTGTCCGGCGAGTGAAGTCGAGAAATCCGTTGGTTTATCAATAAAGGCTGGGAAGACCAAGGGGTCCTCGAGCTGCATCTCGAACCAAGTGAAATCACCCCTCAGGATTAATGACTTCCACCTTGAAGAAGTAGACGATTTAGACACCTAGGGTGTTCGAAATCCGTCTGGTGGCTTAAAAGTACTGGGGTTATGGGCATGGAAGATCAGCAAAAACTATATCTTTTTGAATATTACTGCCTAGGAACCATCTTTCGGGTGAATTATGCTGGCTTTATTTCGAGTGAAACAGTCCGCAATCACTGAAACAACATCACGAGGAATTTTCCAGTCATCAAAGGCAGATGAATGGGGAGTTTTAAGCACACTCTTCGTCATTTCCCTCATGAGCCCAATATGGCTGGTCTCGATCCGGTGCCACTACCCTTCTGTAGGTTTCAAAGATTTCAAATTAAACTTTGGCTAGATACGGTTCACCAAGACATACAACTGGTTCGTAAACCTTCAGCATTCGGTCTCTGTCGCTCGAGAAGACGATGAGGCGAGCTCAGCAGATCCGCTGCTGCAGATCATCATAGATGGGAATGTATAATTTGCGTTATCATCGAGGCCTGCTAGACCAGGCATGATCACAGCTGCACCAGGTAAAAATACTAAGTATCTCAAAAGGCAGAGCATCCAAGTCACTTGTCAGAGCATTACTGTTTATGGAATTAATGACTATTGTTGTCCGTTTTGAAAAGTAACTCAAGAATTGGCTTTTAATGAGAAACTTTTAGCAAATAATGCAAGCTAGTTTGGAAAATTTAGAAATTAAAGAACCAAAAAGGTTAAACGAAAAAGCACTACAATGTCCTCTAAACACCATAGCTTGCTTTCGTTGACGCTTTCGCTTTTTGAGAAACTGAGGACTAACCTCCGAGTCAGGGTCTTTAAGGGGTTTGGTAAGAATGTGGCATCATGGTAGATTAGCCTTATGAGTGAACAAATACAGTCTCGAAACACGTTTTTCAAACAAACAAATAACATTACCGAGTTACCATCCTTCGGTGCATTAGGTAACAAAACGGACTGAATCCTGTTACGTTTGTAATTAGATGATAATAGTGGCTCTGGGCAACATACATGATAAGTTGATTATTTTGCGCTTATAGAGTGAGCAAACATACATATTATAGAAATTTTGAGCATCAGTGCACAGATTGACGGTCCGATGACTTAAATGCTAATTCTAACATTCTATTGTCCGAGCGTAGGGAATAGAAGTTGAATGTAACGATTTAAGTTGGTGAACAAACGAACCAAACATTGCTAGGGGTGCAAGTCGGTCATCGGCTAATAGGGTTATGAGCACAAGGGCAGCTTACCAACCGGCCCGTGTTTTTAGTCTACGCCTTAACATCAGCAAAACAGGGAGTAACTAACTAACTAATTGGGTCTTCGTTATTCAAGAGAATATGGTGGCCAACTGTTGAAAGTTACCCACCAATGCTGCTGTACTTCATGTGAGTTTCCAAAATTGTGAGCAAATCAGTTTTGATGATAGGCTCAAGTGAATTCGAGACGTCAGGCAAAGAAACGTTTTGACCTAGTGGTCACATTCCTTTAATAACAGCTTTACAGGACTTATCTCTTTGCTTCTGTCGGCAGCGTTGATCATTTACTTTGCAGCCGACTTAGAAACGTGTGGGCTAAATTCTAAACGCCTCAAAGGTCCATAACTAGGCGTATGATTCCAGACAGTCACGTTCTTTCGAAACCGTAAACATAGAGTATAACGAAGTTTATTCCGGACAAGCATGATACCTCAGCTCCCATGTGCGTCCAGCCAGACTGCCGGCTAAACGACGGCAACTTGATCAATTATTCAAATTACGACGCATTCTTGTATTTGCAATGACTATCAGAAAAGACCGTAGGTTGTTGTGTAAGTTTCCCCCATGTCGGCACCAGTAAGTATAATTCGTTAAGTGGACACGTTCATTCTCATGATAACCCAACAATTATTCCATGTGCGGTTAAGCGTTGGGCGGTCATGCATTCAATCACTCACTGATAGGAGTTCTATAAAAGGCTGCGCCTTGTTTCGACAGTTACATATAAATCAGGGTGTCAGTTGTTGACTGCTGAATAAAAATCGCTATGCTAGAATGAATTGGAGGTAACTTACAGGATGCTATCTTAGCGTGTCAAGTTGTATGGCTTATTCGTCTGGCTCATCCAGCAAGGGCGTAAAACAACACCTTTACATGGAATCCCTAACCAGAAGGAATACATCGTGAGTAATAGCTGGCAACTCGATAATAGACATTTTAAATATCTAGGATAAATAGAGACAGCATCTTCACATAAACCCATGCCATTTTCAGCGTTTCGCTAGCCCACGAAGGTGTTTAGGAAACGTCGCGGAATTTCGTTGACATGGAAAAGTAACGTGTATCCGGAACTTGTCTGCCCCCGCCTCGTCGATACTTGTGAACGCTCAGTTGTGCATGTAGGAGACGAAAGTAGATGCATGAGAACTATATCTCAAGTATAGCAAACAAACCCGACTTATGAGCTCAAGGTGATATTGCAAGTAAACCCAAGGTTCTCCGAAAAAGGCAGCTGAATTAGTGCGGACAGCATTATCACCGTTACTCCATAAGTCAGTACTACTGCTATAGCCAACGACATGGCGTCACTAGAGGTGAAAAAGACGATAGTTTAAAACATGGTTCGACAAATTTCATCAAGATATCGAAGTGGCTCCTGGACGGTGTATATTTGATTGTCATTGTTGAGGAGGATAGAGGGGTCGAACAAATGAGATTCACTGCCGCAGATCTACGAGCGCAGAGAAGATTTATATGGGACAGTACTAAAATGGGCAGGTCAAACATGATAGCAGCACTAAAAATTTTAAAGTATGTGGCAGTGGGTAGGCAGGATGGACGGCGCAACAGACTGAATTCAAAGGCACGCATAATAGTTAAGCATATCCGAGGGATAAACACCCATATATACGCGGTAAAGAATACAAGATTTGCACGAAATACTCGAAAAAGCGGGCAGCGTAGCAATGTGAAACTCGTCCAGAAAGCTTGACGGAGAAAGTCGCTTATATAAGCGAACTAATTTAGGGAAATGATGCATATGTATCAATTCCCTAAATTAGTAAAACCATTAAGCGTACTTATATGCAAATGGACAGTCGTTAAATACTTAGGAAAATAAGGAAAAGGGATGATAATCAACGTAAACTGAAATTTCTCACAAGATAATGAATTAACGAATCAATGTTTTTTAGGACAGACACGGGTATTGTCATACAATTCCATGGGTTGAAGTTTTTTCAGAATAGAACAATCACAAAAATTGGTTTCCTGAAAAAAAAGATCAGCAGAACTCAAGCAGAAATAATTTATCAAAATAAGCTAGGATCAATAAGAGAACTAGAATTAAGTATACAGACTCCCGTAACCAACACAAAGGTTTGCAAGTTATGTTTTGACTTTACCGTTCAACATCTAGTCAAGTAAAATAAAACTGGCTTATCAAAACATTTTTTATCCAATTCACTATTCAGTCCAGTTTACTAGCGAATAAAATGCATGAGCTTTCGACTTCCTTAGTTTCAATGCAAAAATTAATGCTGTTTACAAAAAACTGGTGGGTTTGGAAGAATTCAAGGGGAACCTAGT